>JBBUKS010368192.1:0-19498 GCA_038050645.1 Hedychium gardnerianum
AATAGCGTATATTGTTGAGGCATTGGCAAGCATACCACGATGCGTAAGTCTTGCCATTCTCCGTACTTTTAGGGGGTGTCTGGGGTGCCATTGGAGGTGTTCTGATCGTACTGTTAGTGTTGAAACTAGGCCCTATCGACTTGTCAAAGGCATGGGCCAATGGTAAGATCTTTCCGGTTGGTAATATAGTATATCCGATCGAGAAAATGATTCACCCGCTCGGGTGGTGTAAAGTGCCTCCGGTCGGTAAATATAGCATACTCGATAGGTGATTCCGATTCTGGCCAGTGATCTTGATCAGTTCTCCCGATCGGGTGGTGTAACGTATATCCGGCCGGTTAATAAATCATACCCGATCGGGAAGATTATATTTCCGGTAAGGTGGCGCGTTTTCTCGCTGGTCTTGACCTTTGACTTTTCGCCACGTGGCATGTGTCCGAACGAATTATCATGAGGTCCTATTCAATCACCCATATCATTGATGATCCAATTCCTCCATGCCTCTGTGTCAATTTACAATATCTCTTCATCCCTTTCTCTGATTTATAGATTTCCAGCTCCTATTCTTCTCTCCATGGATCTACATTAGGAATCAAATCTAATTTCTTTTGTTGCAATGCATGCTGTCCCAGAACATATGTACTGGCCAAGAGCATGCATGACTGATCAAGGGTATACCTTGTACTGCATGACATTGCAACGACAGAGTTAGCGCGTGTCCTTAGGTGGCAGAGTAATATATCTCGTGCTGATGAGTCTCATGTTCCAGTCTGAGTTCAGATCATATCCTATTCCTTGTGCTGCAACTCGTGTTGGCTGAGAGCACACATGCTGATCAAGAACACATGATTAATCGAGAGAATAACCCATACTGCATGGCACTACAACAACACAGTCGGCACACGTGGTATTGGTAATATAAGGTAATTTACCATTGCCAATGAGTCTCATGTGCCAGTGTGAGGTTGGAACATAACTTTTGGGCCATGCCGTGCGACATGGCTTGGTGTTTGATTCCATCGAACTAAGAATCATTAGATTTTGGCTTACTATATCTTGTGAAGTCTTCTGAAGTCTGCCATCCCTGCGCAGCATATTTGATTAACTTTTCTGAACTTGTTTACTTGTTAGTAACAGCACCTGTAACATTCTTACACTGTAAATTTTCAGGCTGAGAAAAGGGATGTTGTTGGCCTCCAAGAGCAGGTACAGATTGGTCATTTCTTGTTTTACTCATTTGGGAGCTAATTGATTAGTCATTATCTGAGTAATATATCTTAATGTCCCTGGGGTTTGCAGGTTTTTGTTAGAAAAGTTATTGAACTACATGACAAATATTTGGCATACGTGAATGATTGCTTCCAGAATCACTCCCTTTTTCACAAGGTAATTTATTATTATGGGCAACTATTTGCGATGTATTCTTTATGATTTGTCTAAATTTGCCTGTTTGGATTAGGCACTCAAAGAGGCTTTTGAGGTTTTCTGCAACAAGGGTATTGCAGGCAGCTCGAGTGCTGAGCTATTAGCTACTTTTTGTGACAATATCCTTAAGAAAGGTGGAAGCGAAAAACTCAGTGATGAAGCAATTGAAGAGACTCTTGAGAAGGTGAATACTGTGGTTATGTATCAGTGTATAATGTTGCCATACTCTATCCTTTATCTTGTATTTCATTTCTCATTTTGCCATTTGTATTCCTCTTTCCTAGGGGTGGGATTCAACAATTTTCCTATGTTTTGCAGGTTGTAAAGTTGCTTGCTTATATCAGCGACAAAGATCTGTTTGCCGAGTTCTATAGGTATAGCCTTCTATTTTGTGGGCTATTTGGTGACTTATATCAATTATGATATTACCTTTGTTTTGTTTTCTGTTTTTTTTCAACATTGGCTGAAGTCAAAAGTTGTAAATTCATAGGAAGAAGCTTGCTAGGAGGTTGCTCTTTGACAAAAGTGCTAATGATGACCATGAGAGGAGCATTTTGACAAAGCTAAAGCAGCAATGCGGAGGGCAGTTTACTTCAAAGATGGAGGGCATGGTCTGTATCAGCATTTTGATTTGCTTGGTTAGATATATAATGGTGGTCTGATTTTGTGGGTTTGGTTTCAGGTCACTGATCTTACACTTGCAAGGGAAAACCAGTCTAGCTTTGAGGACTATCTCAACAGTAGTCCTCGTGCTAGTCCAGGGATAGATCTTACTGTTACTGTTCTAACGACTGGATTCTGGCCAAGTTACAAATCATTTGATCTGAACCTTCCTGTTGAGATGGTTAGTTGACTCATGTTTCATTTGTCTCCCCTTAATGTTAATTTACTAGTATCAGTCTTAAAATGTCAATATGAATCTAATTCAGTATAAAAAAGAAATGGGTTAAACAAGCAATTATCTTTATTTTTTACAACAAGAACTTCAGAATGTTCATAATGACTCTCATATCATAGCATCTCAGAGGAGCTTAGTTAATTGAACATTTGTTAGTATGATTAGCCTAAATTAATATGGTTTCCCCCATAATTTTAACTCGTAATCAGTTATTCTATTATAATCCTTCATTTGTTCTTATTCTCGGCACTTAATTTTTCACCCCATTGTTTATTTTCTTTTGTTCTTGTACTTAATACTATCAATAAATATTAAATAATATCGTATTGCTAATATGAGAGATTAATATAATCAATAAATAATAATTGATGATTCGGTTATAATTATTAATTAACTGTCCATGTGAATCTGGAGCTTAAGAGAAAAAATATTAAGAATTGTATTAGGGTTTTACAAGCTGTGGAATTGATTTCCATAGAGTTCTATAGAAAGATAAGTCTTTTTTGTCAACATCAAACACTCATAATGCAATTATTATATTATATTTTTCCATTTAATAACATATGAGGTTATTGATGGGAAATAATAAATCATAATACTATTAATACATTTAGTATGATTAATTAATATTTAAAAATCTTCAATAATTACCTAAACTACTTGTTAATATGTCTTAATATATACTTAATACCTAACTTACCTTAATTATCTCATTATCTTAATACATTATTATAGGAAAATAAGATCTTTTTGTTGTCAATCCCAAATTCTTAATGATGATTTATTAACATATATTTTATCATAAAATAACATATCAGACATTCAATAGATATTAATAAATGATAATAATGTTAATACATTAAAATTAAATTAAAATTTAGTATGATTAATAAGCAGTTATATTTATAAAATTGGTAATGCCTCTCTAATATATATCTATCAAATTTCCATAAACTTAATGCCTAAATTACCTCCTAAATCTTCTTTTAACCTTTATACATTATTAACTTAACTATATGCCAATACTTGATAGTTGAGTTATACTCAAAATATCCCTCTTCTCCACTTTCCTAAATGAGTTGCCTAGAATTTAACAAAATGTCGCCTTCTTGTTGGTCTGCAGTTGAGCCTCTTACTATTGCCTCTACCTCTAACCTGCTCTATCATCTGAAGAATTCTTTTTGATGATTGTGTTACTAATCTTCTTGATCAGTGAGATTCATTTAATTGGATATGAGGGATTTCTCACAAATTTTTAGTGATATTCTGGCGGTGCTATGAGATGTCTGATTGCATCACAAATCTCTTATCAACATCTATCAATACTGAGTTGGGTTAGCTGTTGGGGTGTAAACTAGCCAAGCCAAGTTTAAGTGTGCTCAAGCTTGTTTATTTTCTTATCAAGCTTCTTCATGCTTGTTTATTAAAATTTTTATCAAGCTCAAATAACAAAATTGTTGTCTTTATAATTTAGGTAAAACTTTGATCTAATACGTGAAACTTATTTACTTATTTTTTGACATATTATGAACCAAGGTTTAAAATCTCGACCTGTGTCGAGGTTTCGGTCCTAGATCGGAACGATACGGTTTCAGTATCGTATTGTGTCGTACCGATACGATTTTGGTATTTTTTTTATTGATATATAGTAATTATTAGATTAATATGTTTATTGTGTATAATTTAAAAATAAGATGTATATTGATTTTATATAAATTCTTAATTATTGAACAACTTAATATTGTTAGAAAAAGTAATTAAATATAGTTTTCTTTAAAGAAAATTGATCTATTAACAACTTGAATTAAAATTGATACATCATAATATGTTACCTTACTAATACCAAAAGGAGTTACGTGAATCAGATGGAAACATTGGTTATTGCAACATTCTGCTTAGGTCAACTCCATAGTTGTCCAACGCCCAGATTAAATTATCATCCCATGACATGCAATATTGATATTGATTTCTCCACATGTCCATTAGTGTGTCTTGATTCATCATTGGAAGTTGGATTTAAACTGACATCACTGAAATCGGAACGGGTACAGTCACAGGATAAGGATAAGGATACGTCCCTGAGCTTTGGTATGATGGATCACCATATGATGCATTAATAAGAAGACTGTGAGTATGATGAACTTCAACCAGAATCCATCTCAGCTAAACTCTCCCACATATCTTGATAATTATGAGCTTTCTTTTGTTTGTCACCCTTATATCGACGTTGATATTGAATAATTCTAGCTCCATGATCATAATCTTGAGTTGCATGTGTGTAATTTATCTCACATGTCCATGGCTTCGGTGTTGGAGTAGGGGAACATAATTTTTACTACCAGATGCATCACCATTGCCATCACTTCCATGAGTAATTGTACTGCTATCAACATCACTATCCATATTTCGAACTTCTCGTCAAACTATAGTGTTAGAAGGTGATGATGCTTCATCACTGTCATCATGTTCTTGCTCATCAATTGCATTGAGTGAATTTTCACCAATTCTTAATTGACCTCTTCCCATAAAAGCAGGAGATTTGCCTTTTTCTTTCTTTTTAGTAAAAATTATAGGAGCTTTGCCTTTGCTTTTGCTTTTATCTATGGACTTTGGTTGAGTTTGAGGTTGAGATGTTTGAGAACGTCTAGACCGAGATCCAGAAAATCGAAATTCATAATCAAAAGCTTCATCATCATCTTCTTCCTCATAGATATCTCCTTTAGTTTGTATTTTTTCAATCTGTTGAGTAAAAAATTGAGATGGTCGTAGTGGGCATCAAGTAATGGATTCTCAGCCTCAACAGTGCTCCACCAATCCATTATTGATCATTCTCAATTTGGATAAATTCAATATCAAATGGGTCTACATACTCTTATTTTTCCTTCTCTTATGTTATTGCTCTTAGTTAAAGACACATATTATAATGAACGTAGACCATTTTCTCCAAGTGACGATAAAAAAGACGATTTCGTACTTTTGTTCGAATGAGGGAGAAAGTTGACCAATTTCTTTCACAACTACTTGAAAACGTTTCTTTTCAAATTTGGAGTTGATCCTCCATATTGTAACCACTACTCAGCTGTAAGATAAATAAGAATAAAATTAAAATAGTATTTATATTTGTTGACAATAATTAGTAATAATTTATATTATATTTACTTGCATCTATTTTATATCTGCATGACACTGCAATAGGATCGTTAAAAGAATCATATGCCTCTCGAAATAATCGACTTTCATTAATAGTCTCAGCAATTGATTCTCTATTTGTTCGTAGTCTTGATATTATATGTCTGAGGACTACTAATAAATCATCATTTGTGTCAAGATTATAACGGTATTGATATGTCGGATTGAGATAATAACCTATAATAATTAAACATATATAATTATTAATAATAATATTAAAAATTCTTTATCATTAAAAAATACATGCATGAATATATTTTCCCATTTGGTCGTCCTATCTTGTACTGATTATATCAATGTAATATTGATACTTGGTTGTTGATTATAGACGTCTCTTAATTTCCTCTTTTGCTTTGTCAATTAAGCAATAAACGTTGCCCATTTGTGGCTTCTTGTCCATATCGACTTTACGTAGAACAACGTACAAGGGTTCTACTTCTATAAGAATATTTGCGATATAGTCTCAAAATCTAACAGATATAATAATTTTTTGCACCTCCTTACCTTCGACAATGTTAGAATATCGAGAGACTTCCCAATCCTCATAAGAGAACTTGACCTCCAATCTGACTTTTTTCTTATTCAACGATTTTAACAGGAAAAAGTGAGTGACAAACCTAGTCGTTCCTGGTCGCAGAATCTCCCCATCAATAAATTTTTTCATTAATCCATGAACCTAATGATGATTATAGAGGAATTTTGTTAAAGATTGACCTTGTTTAACTGCCTTCTTCACTATATTGAGTTTATCAATATCTGCCATCATCAAATCGATACAGTATGTTGCGCATGGTGTCTAAAATAATGTTTGATACTTTTGCTCTAATAACTCTCCAGCCCTCTTAAATTGACACCACTATCTGTAATCACCTGCACTATATGTTCTGTACCTATCTCTTGAACTACATTATCCATCAAACGATATATGTAGGGTGCATATAGTCTGTAGTTGCATTAATAGATTTATGAAATATCACCTTTTTATTAGCATAGTAGAAAGTTGATAATGCTCATCCGTGTAGGTCTTGTCCAGCCATCACACATCAACGCAACCCCATATAAGCTCCATTTTGCATGATAAGATCCAAGTCTTGATCTCCTCCACTTATTCATCTAAATATGGATCGGAGGTTGAATACCAGGACCAGATTTTTGGATGTTGGACACCATGCTACGGTAATGTGTTGTTTGTTGCATTAGGGGGGATCTGATTAAAATGAAAAAATTTAGCAATACTTTGACCGATTGATTTCGTCTTCTCTTTTGTATATGCACCATCAATTCTAATTTGTTTGCTAGCTTGGTCTGGAATGCCAGTGGATCAATATCATCAATATCAATTGCACGTGTTCGTCCCATAGAAGGAAAAAAACGACCAATACCATCTTGTGTTGAAGTAATACGAATACTTGCACTCCTTTCCAATGTTACTGCAGTAGTTAAGCCACTTCCACTGGCACCAACTGAGCCACTTTTATGTCGCATATTTTGCTCATATTCATATTGAGTTCGAGAGGCACTGTGAGTTGCTAAACATTTTTCGTCATTTAGAACTTCACCACGATCTTCAAATTTATCATAGATTGGTTCTTTAGAGCTTCGGCTATCAACAAGTTCATGTATAACGTTGTTGTTTATACTTTAATGTTTTTTTGCCATCATGTTTCTTTTTCATTGCACGACAAATTTTTGGAGAAACTTTTAGATCATTAGAAACATCCGGATAACCACCAACAAGATGTTTTAGGCATGTGACCCCATCGCCGCCGCGTCCAATCATATCACAATGCAAACATTGCCAATGAAATCGATTCTCTAATCGACGTGCGTGTCTCCAAGCTGGATCATGAGATTATTATTTTGGTGCCATTACCTATGCATTGTAAAAAATTAAAAATAATACACATTTTCAGTCATTTTATAACGTCAAGAATATCTTTATCATTGTAAACTTACAAATGAAGTATATAAAAAACAACTTCCTAAAAGCAATCTTTTATAACATATTTTTATAAAGTAAACTGGAAACAATCTCCTAAGAATATTAATTCATCCTAAGAATATTAATTTAAGTTTCTCAATTTAGAATGTTCAGAACTATACAAGATTATAAGTGTTTTATTAAGGATACTTTTATCAAAATTTCTGAAATCAAGGACAGATAATATTTCCTAGACAAATTAGGTAGAGACATTATAAGACAAAAATATATGATTCATATGTTTTAGAAGCAAGAATCCTAAAAGTAAAAAAGCTAAATATTTTAATAATCATGGATCCAAATTTCAAATTGATTCTAAGACAAAAAAAAAATATTATCTATAATAAGTATATAAATTAACACAAAAATACTACTTTATATATAATAATTATATAAATTAACTATTTATTCATTTAATTAAAATGGTAAAAAAATATGAGAATATCAATTAAATAGTAAAACAGTGAAAAAATAAATACAAAAAAATTATCAGAATATAAATTTTATTTTTTTAAATTTTTTTAGAATTGTTTAGAAATTTTAAATAAAATTTAAAATAGTAAAAATAATTTTCAGAATATTAATTAATAAAATTTATTATTATTTTTTAAAGTTTAAATATATTTTTTATATATTTTATTGAGATAATTTAATTAGGGTTTAGGAAAGCCTGTTTGAAATATCACACTTAAGTTAGGAAATGTTTGAATTAATTAAATCATTCGATTTAATTTTTGGGATGAACAGAAACACCGCGTTGGCTTGCGGCGCCAGAGGCTTTTGGCAACGCTTTCGGTGACACCGGAGGCGTTGGCTCGCGGCACAGGAGGTGTCCTTTGGCGGCGCCTGTGATGCCTCCGAGGATCCGACACGGTCGTGGCTTTTGCGAAGATAGGTTGGAGGCATCTTCGGGTCCCGCGACGCTTCTGGCGGTGCCGGAGGCATCTAGTGACATTTCCGCGATGCCTCCGATAAGCCTTTCTCGCCTCCTTCGCCTCCGTTTAGGTCAAATTGAAATTATACCTGTCCAGAGTGGTCGCCGCCCTTGCTGCTGCCTCGCTGCTGCCTCGCCGCTGTCTTCTCATGCTTTTGGTTTTGCTTCTTCCCATCCTCTATATTTCTCACTTTCTGTTTGAGTATATTTGATTCCTGGCAACTTATTTCAAACACTTTTGATCCTGTTTTTGATCTAGATTAGTATCAGTGGTATCCGTGAACATCAGAATAAGGTAATTGCTATTAGCTTAACTTCTTTTGCTGTTTGGAAATATTCAAGGTCAAGTTGATCCCATCTCTCTAATTGAAGTTGATAATGAAGATACTGATACACCAACATGGTTTGGAAAAGCTAGAGTTATTGACATCAAGTCAAAGTCTTTTCAAGTTTTTTTTTTCAGAGAGGATCTGATTACAAAGTATAACTATCGAACTTGAACTGATAAATGTAGGTTGATTTGCATAATCTAATACTACCCAAATAATAGTGGAACCAGAAAATCACTACACTTACCCAAACCCTTTGAGTTCTTAGTCCTATTGGGCGACTAGTCACATCAAATTTTGCTAGTGTTGATCCTCACATATGGATACTATCTAATGGATGCAGTCTAACCAGTCCAGTTAAATGCCTTATGTGGGTACTTTGACCAGAACTATTAATACCAATATATTTTGAAAGTTTAATGATGCATTGGAAATTTTGCTAGTGTTGCTCACTTACACTTTTGTTTCCTGTTGCAATTTCTTCAATCATGTTAAACACCATTTTCTCTGCCAAGAGATGAAAATTAAGAACAAAGAAGGAACATAGAAACCTTCATCCTTGTTCTCATTGGCTTTATTCTAATCCAATACAAACATATTGCAGTGCATTACTACAATATTATTTCTTTTGGCTTTACTAAGTTCAATTGAAATAAATGGTTAGGACAATGAGGAAAGATGTGGGTAACATAAAGGCAATAATGGAAATTTTTTTAAGAAAATTCTTTGTGAGTTTATTACTTGTGAACTAGGAACTAATTTTAATATCTAATTTCAGGTTAAGTGTGTGGAGGTCTTCAGGGAATTTTATCAGACAAAAACTAAACATAGAAAGCTTACTTGGATATATTCATTGGGGACCTGTAATATCAATGGGAAATTTGAACCCAAAACCATTGAACTTATTGTAACAACATATCAGGTATGCATTTAACCCTCAATATTTGTTGTTTAGAATGATCTTGGATATTAACTGTAAGCATTCTTGTGAGTTGTGTACAGGCGGCTGCTCTTCTTTTGTTCAATGCCTCTGATAGATTGAGCTATTCAGAGATCATGACTCAGCTTAACTTGACGGATGATGATGTAATCAGATTGCTCCACTCCCTTTCTTGTGCCAAGTATAAAATTCTTAATAAGGAGCCAAGTACCAAAACCATTTCTTCAACTGATGTGTTTGAGTTTAATTCCAAATTCACTGACAAAATGAGAAGGATCAAGGTCTGTGCATAAATTTGGAAGATTTAGTTTTTTCTTTTTTTTTTCTACTCGTGGTTGCTTCTTCCATCTATTTGATCACATTTATTTGGATTCATTGGCTTGTCATCAACTTCAGATACCTCTCCCTCCTGTGGATGAGAAGAAGAAAGTAATAGAAGATGTTGACAAGGACAGAAGATATGCCATTGATGCTTCCATCGTGCGCATTATGAAAAGCAGGAAAGTTTTGGGTCATCAACAGTTGGTGATGGAGTGTGTTGAGCAACTTGGTCGTATGTTCAAGGTACTGGTTTTCTCTCATTTTGGTTTCATAGTGAATAATATGCATACTGTGGATACACATGTAGTAATATGCCCCCAGTTTACTGTACACTTCATTTTTCTACCACATGATTTTCAAATTTAACTGAGTATGATCAGCCAAGTTGTAACTGTTTCAATTTCACATCCAATTTTATCTAGAATATAGGTTATAATAAATTCAAAATCCATTGAATTGGGTTTTGTTGACAATTTTAAACTTGAATCAGCAAAAAATTCAGGTAAAGCATGTAGCAGAATCAGATGGTTTGGTTTAATTTTGGTACACATCTGCTGTGTGTGCGTACAACAAAATAGAAGGGATGAGATACATAAGATATGGGAAAAGAGGTTTTATTGCCCATGCATTCATTGATATTATTGCTTCTTCATCTTCATATCTAAGGTTATTGTGGTAACTGCATTAACTAGATAGGAAAGTTTAATATTGATCTTATTGGATTTGTTGGTTTACTCGGATCAAAATTGGAAAAGAATAATTTTAAACTAAGAAAATAGAAAAAGAAGAGGAACCGAGTCGCGAAAACAACTTCTTGCAAAGCAAGATAAGACTGCTCCTTTCCTGGGACCCGCATTGGCAGGAGGTTCGTGCACCGGATTGCTCTTTTAATAAAATAGAAAAACATAAAAACTATTTTTTTTATCAAAGTATCATACGATAGAAAAGGAATTTTAATAATTAAAAAACATAAAAGAGTTTCTTAAAGGATAATTTCTATCATTCCGTTTCGCTTGGCGACCAGCACCGGCACGACCCAACACTAGACCGAGCGACAGCTGCCGCAAAAGGGTCGCGCGACCCCGTGACCGCGTAAGAGATATCACACAACCCAGCGACCGTGCCGGAGGGATCGCGCGACCCCAATGATCGCACCGGTGGGGTCGTCCGACTCTGCAGTTGTGCCGTGGTTGTGCTATCGGGTTTTTAATTAAAACCGAGAGTTTTTTTAATTAAAACTCAACTTAGTTTGATTATCTAAATCAACTCTTAGCTATGATAGGGATAATCCGAATAGACTTAATTAAATTCTAATAAAATTATATAATTAATTATAGATTTTATTTATTTTAATCCTAAAAATATATAATAATTTATTTAATTATCTCCTAGCTATGTTATTAATTTTTTAATGGATCTAATCAACCCCTAACTTAAATAGATAGACAAACATATTTCTTAAAATCTTAATCGAATTATCCCATTAAAATATATAAAAGTTTCTTTAAGATTCTAAAAAATTATAATAATTTTTTTATATGTTCCTAAAACCCTCTGCAGGGGCCGCGATGCCGCAACAGCCTCCCATCATTGCATCTGTGATTTTGTTTTAGTTTTTTGGTTTAGTTAATTTTTTAAATATAAACTATTATTAATAATAATTATAAAATATTAAAAATTATTTCAAAATTTTTAAATAATTTTAAATTTTAATATAATTCTTAAACATTTCAAATAAGTTTTTTTTTTAAATTAAAAATTTACAAATACATTAAAAAAAATAATATAAGATTTTCAAATAATTTTATAATTATTTTTTGCCTTTCAAATGATTTTATAATTTTAAATTTAGTTTTGAATTTTAGAATTACTTATTTTTTAAAATAATTTTTATAAAAATTTAATAGGTATTATCTTATAAGAAAATATTGAAATATAAATTCAACATCTCAAAATATAAAGCATATTTAATAATCAAATATTAATAAAATTAATGTACATTTATATTTAATATTTAAAAAAATACCAAAACTATATCGGCACAGCACGATACGATACCGAAGCTGTATCATTCCGGTCCGAGACCGAAACCTTGGCACGAGTGGAAACCTGGGCACGAGTTGAGATTTTAAACCTTGGTGTGAACTATTTTTGGAATTTATGAGAAATTCTATACATTATCTTTAACATTCCTGCCCTTCATGTTCTTGGATAGGATATGTTATTACTACATTTTTATTATTTTTTATATTTCTCAATTTTATTCGTATGTCAAATCATGATTTTTATTGGCCTAAGAGCATAATGATTTTCATTAGCCTAACTATTTTATTAGGTGGTGAGGCTCATTTATTTATAATTATTTTTATCAATTTAACATTTATGCATTTATGGAATTATAATGTTTTAAAATTATCAATGCATTGCAAATATACTTTAAAATAATGGAATTTAGTTTATCTGGATTTTTTTGGGTAAATAAAGGTAATTAATTTATGCCACATTTCATTTTTTTTTTAATTTTAAATGTCTTTGTGTCAGTTATGACATAATTTTCTATCTAAATTTTAGTACATCTTAATACTGAAGATTGTACTAAATATGTATAGGTTGATGAGAGCGCCTACAGGTATTCTTAATATTGTTTTGAAGTTTTTCTTTTGTTTGTTATGTTATGGCTGAAAATAGCTGATTAGCTAAATAATGGCTGAGAAGCTCGGACATGCAATTTAAAGGGTAATTTTTTGAATATAATATGTGATTACAGCTGTCAATCTTTTCTTTTACCGCATCCAGCTTTTCTTCTTAGCACATGGCCATCTTTCTTTATTTCTTTTTATTCTTCAAATTTTATACTTCAGCTCCATGCCATGGAGTTAGTGAAGTGTTGAAGATGATGACTCTTTGTTGTTTCCTCCATTAAAACACTGCTTTCATTATATGTGTTCTTTTATACAATGACCATCTCTTCTACCTCTTTCTATTTAGTTTTTTGAAGTATCTAGAATCATATTATGGTGACATCATTCAACAGATAAATACCATGATGACATCAGATAATACTTTGGAGTCAGCAAAAGTTGTTAATCATGACTGGAGCCATCTAATATCCTCTCATTTCAATCATATTCTATGCTGTCTGAACTTTTATATTCTATTCCAATCCATTCTGACAAACTTCTGAGCCAATTCTGAGTCTATCCGAGAAATAAGGCAAATCGGATGGTCTTGGCCAATCCCGATCCAATTTGGTTGAAAAGTATGGATTGCACAATTAATCGCACTTTAGAGGAAAAGGGTGTGTGACTGGTGTAAGGAAAACAACAAGCATTTTAAAAGAAGCTAAGCTTTGGCTTTCACGTAGAGGTGTTTACTGTACAAAGAAGAAAAGGTGGTGGGCCATTCTAAAGTAAGACGACGACGACAACAACCAAGCCTTATCCTGGGGTCGACGCCATTCTAATGTAAGACACGAAAGAAAATATCTAATATTTTAGTTAGTGAACTATAAAACTGAAAATATATAGATAGATATAATAACATCTATAATATCATTACCTTTGTATGAATTGTTATTGTTAATAAATGGTTATTTATATGGTATGGGTAGTAAAGGATGTTTATGCTTTGGGTATTATGAATAATATTTTTTTATGCCTTCCTACTTGGTATTAATGCTTTCTAATTCTAGGGTTTTCTTCTTCAACTCCCTCAGGGAGGTTTTGGATTTAATATGACGATGCTACCTTTACTTGATCCATCATGAAGATGCCCAAACCCTTCTCTCTGTCCTCATGTGCCCCTGTTAATTCCTAGCTCACATCTCACACTTAGTTAAGTCTTCAACTTCTCTTTGCCATTGCAAATCACATGAAAGCCTACCTACTTCCGTGCCTCCATACAGGCTTCTCCTACATTCTTTTGCATGAAGTCAACACTTGTTCTTCACTAATCTCATGTCTGTTGTTGATGCCATAGCATCATCTATATTGCCCCACCCTATAATCTTCCACAGCAAGGCTCTCATCAACATCTCTCCTAGACATTGGAGGCCACAGATTTGCACGTTGCCCTTGTCTACTAATCAAGTAAAGGAGACCCTCTCTTTTGCCACTGATGATGCCCTTATTGGTTACCACAACATTCACCTCACTTGTTTACATCAAGAGGCCAAAATTTTCTGTTACTCCATTGGCTCTGTTTTTGCTTAGGTCCTTATTTGAAACGACACACAATGCCAACCCAATTCAGTCTGTGGACAGGTTTACCTGTTCTTAAGTTATGAATACCAAATCTTTTACCACTTACCGTTGGTGTTTGTGCTGACAACTGGAGGTCACTATATCTGACTCTTTAAATGGCCTGCTTTTACTGTGCCCTGTCCTTGTGCGGACAGTTCTGTGCTCCAAGGCACAACCGAGAACCTAATCAAGGTCATCATCCTAGAAGCCTCCAAAGCAAGCAGTTCACCTTGTTAAGTTTTCTTCGCATCTATTATGCTTGCATGTCCACACTAATTGAAGCCATAGTAATTTAAGGCATGAGATACTCAAAAGCACATAGGTGCTATGGGGCTTGAGGCGCTAGGCGCAAGGTGAGGCGCACGCCTTACCGAAGTAAGACGCTTTGGGTATAAATTTTTACAATTCAAACATATATAGGAAATTTCTATCAAAATATTTCACTAACAAAATTATAGTCCATGAACTATTAAACAATAATGTAAATATAAAATTCACTAACATTTAAATATTGAAATAGTTTATCTTCATAATCAAAAACAAACTTCAAATTAAAGAAAAAACAAAGTTCAAATATTGAAGAGTCACGCAGAGAGAAATAAGCTTGTAAGGGAGGTTGATGTTCATTTTCTAGGGGAGAGGAAGAGTGACGCAAAAAATGTGTCACATGCATGCAACCTAATTAAAGCTTGATGTTCATTTTCTAGGGGAGAGGAAGAGTCATGTTAGAAAAAAGTGCCGCATGCATGCATCCTAATTAAAAAGAGTAATTAAAGATATGGGTTGGACTTTAATTTTTTTTTTCCGCTTCAATAAGGCGAGGGAAATCGCGCCTTAAGCGCACCTTAACGTCTCAAATGGCTCACGCTTAAGCGCGCTTCTTTTAAGAATTGAGCCTGGGTCACTACCCAGGCGCCTTGGGCAGCCGCCTAGACGCATCCAGGTGCACACTTTTCACAACTATGATTGAAGCAACATGATAGTACTATGATTTGGATCCCATCAAGAAGAAATTGACAATACTTCTTTTGATAGGTTGTATAACATCAAATATAATTCCTTTTCCTTAACTCTTTCAAAGTGAAATACCATAGATTTTGAAGTTTGTGAATGTGGAGAGGCCAATTTTTAATGGTTGCAGAGAGAAATAGAGATTAGAGCTCTACCCTTGCAAGGTTTATATTCTAGAGAGTGAAAGACTAAGTTTGGTATTACTCTCATGGATGATATCAAAAAGAATTGGATCTCTAATTGATATTATTTGTTAAATTTTAGACATATTAGGATCATAGTTCCAAAAGGCACTTGTCTAGTTGGTTTCACCGAGGTGCCATTCCGCCTAGTGGCTAGGCAACCTTTTTAAAAAGCAGTGTAGGAGGATTGCCTTGGCTGCTCAAGAGGTCCACCTAGGCGTTCTTGATAGTTCTTAGCAAAAAATAATTTTTTTTATATAAGTTGCCTCATTTGATATTAGTTATCTTTGTTTTAATATTAGTGTGACACCAATTATGTTTTGCGATTTGGACCTATGACTATGAATCATTGAATTTTATATATTTTTTGTTTTAATATTATTTTAATGTTGACGGCCTAGGCTTCCTAGGTGTTCACCTAAGTGCTAGACAGCGGGCTTATAGCATACTACCACATGAATCTGCCTTTTAATACATTGATTATGACATATACTAATTTTGATAAGGTATGATATTGATTTTGTTTATTTTAGCTTTCCGACTACCTGCATCAATATGATGCTTTTAGTAGTTAATGAAAGCTTAACATGCATAATTCTAGAGTTATTTGGAGTTACTTTTTTAATCTCATATACTAACTAATTTTAATTTTTTTACTCTTTTCAAATTCTTCAATCAACTTTGATGCAACTTATCAACCATGGATCCTACCTATCTGATACACTTCATACAAAATGCTCCTCTCACCAGCCTGTCATAATTTAGAAACCAATACCACCAACTATGTTCTAATACAATCTTGTTTTTTTTTCCCCTTTTTTCTCATTGTTGAAGATATGTTCAGTTGCCTTCAATAATTAGTTATTGACATAATAGTGAAATTTGGAATTGATTTAGTTTGGTTGTCCCATTTTGTTGTATATTTGCATCTGTTGAAATGAGAAACGATTTCAGCCAGCATATATTTCTACTCTCTGAATTTCACGGGTATTATGTCTAAAGTAAACAACAACAATCAAGCCTTATCGTCGGCTATATTATGTCTAAGTATACAAATTAAAAAATCTGCATATCTTCTAGTATTGCTCATTATTTAGTGTTGTCCACCTACTACTCTTGTAGCCCGACTTCAAAGCAATCAAGAAGCGGATAGAAGATCTGATCACTAGGGATTACTTGGAGCGAGACAAGGACAATCCAAATCTTTTCAGATATTTAGCCTGATTGATCTGCAATCTTAATAGGACTTCCCTGTCAAACAGAATCTGAGTGACAGCATGCAATGAGCCTATCCCTTTTACGTACTCAGTGCTGATTGATGTCATTTTGTAAAGATTCTGGGAGCATCTTGTACATTCATCTTGGAACCAGGTTTAAAAAACTGCTCCGATATGCACTGAAGTGAGGCATTGTGGCACTAAGAAATTGTGTTATTAAGATGGTAATGGGGTATAATAGTTTAATCAAATATTTCTGGCATTATAAGTGTCCGTATTTTCTGCCTTTTATTATCACTTGGTTCAATTTTACTTGTGATATATCGGTGTTACTGTCTTCTAAGTAAACAGGGTTATTTGTATCTTGAAAAGTTATTGTGAAAAATGACTGCCCTATTTGGTGCTTCGGTTTTATGTATCCCTTTTGTTGATTTCAGCTGGCTAAACGCGTAGACTTGTTTTAGTTGATGCTTTAAATTCTGGATTAAATTACTTATATTATATTCTTGCGAACTTCTGGGTGTTTGCATTGCACAAGCACTATTTCATTTCTGTATTTTATTTTCATTTTCATTTTCTATTTGATTTTAAATTTGGATTTCGCCTAACATATAGAACTTAATAAATATAATTTATTAACATATTATATATATATATTTTATAACATAAGTATTATATAATATCATAATAAGTTATTTTAATCACCACACTATCCCTAGTATTCTCAACCTTGTCAACGCTTGCCGCCCACCCCATTCCCCTTGCGTGAAACAGAGCCCCCACTTCCTCATTTTCTAAGATCCACCACTTCCTCACCTCTCTTTAGTTCCTGCTCTATTAATTTGTGGATCGTCATCAAGTATGTCTTCTCCCTCTGTTCTGCCAATTAGCCAAGATAATTTTCTAAGATCCACCACTTTCTCACCTTTCTTTGGTTCCTGCTCTATTAATTAGTGGATGGTCATCAAGTATGTCTTCTCCTTCCTCTGTTCTGCCAACTAGCCAAGATAAGTCAAGACTCATTTGGTGTCGTATCTCATTCGCTCCCTCAACGTTTGTCTCTCAGTGCTAGTGTCAACACGAGAGTGCTTTTGTCATTTGTGTTCTTTCTGATCTTTACACTTCACCACTCCACCGAAAATTCCCATTGCTCCTATTGTACTCTAAAATTTCCATTGCCTTTACAAGGTTGGGCCTTGTGATTTGATGGTGGACTTGAAAATTCAACCTACAGATTATTTTACAATCAATCATTCCGAATAATGCTTCCATCCTTTTTTTTATCGCAACTGTTGACACAATCTTAGTTGATGTTTATTCCTCAAATATTGTCATCTTTTCTGATTGTGGAAAATTCTCCATGCCACATTGCTTTGTCGGGCTTTCTTTAATTGTGGAAAACCTCCTCTGCTGCCACGCATAGAAGTCTGGGTTGCATTTTAGTCAGGACGGAGGAAGAGTTTGGGCTGTCGAATGTCGACAAACGATCACGCTACCCTGCGACGATGCCTTCATGAAGCAAGTCATCTCACGACTGGGAGACGCATCAACTCAGCTCCCCCAAACCTAAATCCGCTCCAAACCTAAAATCTTGGATCCACCCTTGATTTTAATCTTAGTATGGTTAATCATTCTCTCTTACTAGTTAATTATCATCTTCTTGACAAGTCATTGCCTCAGTTACTAGTTAATCAGATGTGAGCCCTCTTTGGGTGGATGTCTCCTTTTACTCCTTACTCTAGGGGGATACTAGTATTTTTGTTCCGTGCGAGTACCCAACTACAAAAAGCTCATGCCAATACAATATTGATTTCAATTGGTGAGCAAACAAAATATATTTCAACTTGCCAACCTAAATCTATGAGCATTTTAAACCATGTGAAGTTAACATCAAAAGTGAGATAAAAAGAAGAAGAAAGGTAGGCACGGTTAGATAGTTGTTGTTTTTGGTAACTTGTAATTGACCTATAAAAAATTATATTAAAATTTAAGTTGACTTATGAAATTAAAGAAGTTATATATGTATATAAGTCCCCTCTCTCCCTATAAATAGAAAATATAATAATGATTTATTATGATTCATGAACTATGGGTAGGAATTATAAAAGTTTTTCGTACGAAACAAAATTATACATTGACATGGCGGAGTAATCCGGAGAGGAGAGAAGAAAACTTGTCGTCGGAGAGAAAATCACCATGAGAACGAGGAACCTTCTCGAATATATCCATGAATCAAATCTCTCGACGAAATGAACATTCTTCTTTTCTCTTGAAGAGAATCAAACTCACAGATTCCATACTGTGAAAACTTATTTCACGTATCTCATTTCTTCTATCACCCTTGGACGCACCTTATATAATGGGAACCAGGGGTAAGATGGACATTTGTCCCAATGAGAAGTGGGCAACATGGGCATGCCCACATCTCCTATTACTTACATCTCCCACTCGTCCAAGGCAAGTCACCAAGACTAAGACAGAATCATATCACAAAGACAAAATAAGAATCAAGTTACAAAGACCATAAGAATTAAGTCACAAAAGACCAATATAAGAACAATCACTTTTATACTTGAGGAAAAATGATTCGTGCGACAACAAGCACATTGAGCAATTAATGCTAAGAAGATTGTTACACCTAACTTAGCCGCTCTGTAGAACGAATCAGAGACATCAATATCTTGTCTTTACCTCAGATTAAATCATTTACATAAATATGAACATCTCTAATCCCTCATAATGACTATTATGTCAAGAGCATGTTCAATATCTCTAATCAATATAATTATTCACAATCACATTTTGTGTACTTAACAAAAAATATAATTGG
>JBBUKS010369387.1:0-19466 GCA_038050645.1 Hedychium gardnerianum
AGGCTTCACAAAAGTCTATTCTTTATATCCCCGTGAACTTTTCCAATTAGCTCCAATTAAATCCAGAAAAATCTCCATAAATTCCATAAATTTTATTTCCTTGTTTTCACATATTATTTTATTATTTAAAAATTGTCGTATTTAACATACCCCAAGTGGGGAACGAAAAATCTCCCCCTTTTTGATGTGAATCAATCTAAGTTAAGTTAGAGTCTAACAAAATTTTAATTTAAAATCTTAGTAAAACAAATTTTACACTAAGCATAAAATTTTGCAATTAATCAGTATAAGCAAAAGAAATTTTGCAATCTCCTCTTAAACTTAACTCATGTTTTTCTCCCCATTTGATCACATCAAAAAATATGTAAAAAATTATACAATTCTCCAAAAAAAACTGAGAAAATTTGAGGATATGGTTAAAAAATGTTGGAGTATAATTAACGAATATTGAGAATTTTTTAGAAGAAATGAATTTTTAAAAATTTTAACTCAAATTTTATAAGAAAAAATTCTAGGAAATATTCTACATAGAAACAAAAACTGAAATTTTTTCTAACTATAGAAAAAAAATATACGTATAGGGGAAAAATACATCATGGGTAGAAATATTTTCTTTTCGAAAATATTAATATTTGATGAATAATAGAAATATTTTCTTTGAAAAACCACAAAAATTAATATGCTTATCCAAATATTATGAAATTTTGACTGCATCTAGAAAACAATTTCTATTTTCTTAGAAAAATAATTTTGGTTGAAAAATAGTTTTTTGAGAATTTATAAGTTATGAATTGCATTTTCACATAAAAAAATTATAAGAAAATATCTATAACGAGAAAAATATTAAAATTTTATCCAACATTAGTATCCATTCAATTTTACCACAAAAAAATGTTTTCACAATATTTTCATATAGAAACAAAAAAACAAAATTTCTGTTCTAATCTCATAATTCTAATACAAAGAATAAGTTTAAAATGATTTTGGAATCCAAAATAAAAATTTTCCTATTAGATTAATTAAATATTTTTTAGGAATATAATACCTTGAAATATTCCTTATCTGACCTCTATGGTTTTGTAAATACTACTTAAGCCCTCCATGATATCTAAAATTATGAACGTGAAACAGATTTGAATTTGAAACTTGTTCGTTTAACTTTGCATTTTCATTCTTAACTTTTTCAAGTTTTTATAGTGAGCATGCATTTTCTTTCTTTATGTCAAGATACTTATTTCTAATCTTACATAAGAATCTTGATAACATTTTTATTGCATCGTATAATTGATCGGAATGAAGAAAACATACCACACTTACCGTGTTAGACTCGTAATCCGAGGGTCCTCCTTCATCGATGCTCTCCTTCGAAGTGCTTTCATCATTTCCTATCTGATGGTTTGCCATTAGTGCTAGTCCGACAATCTCTTCAGTCTCGGACTCTTCTGATAATGAGTCACTCCAAGTTGCTTTGAGATTTCTTTGCCTCGACTTCTTAGGAACTCCAACCTTTTCTTTACCTTTTTTCCTCAATTTGGGGTTGTTGTTTTAATGTGACCTTCTTCATCGCAATTGTAGCATCTTACTCTTCTTCTCTCTTTTCCCCATAGAAGCTTTGTAGCATGTTTCATATCAAGGTTGTTAGTTTTAAAGAATTTATGCATTTTCCTTACTAGATAACTTTCTTGATCTTCGTCGAGTGATGTGTCTGATTCTAGTTCATTCTGTTTGGCTTTCAAAGCTATGTTTTGATTTGATTTTTCCACTTCTCTTAGACCTGCACATCGAGACTCATGTAATTCCAAAGTAGAGAATAACTCTTCTAAAGTACTTACTCTAAATCCTTTGAGATATAGTAGGAGTCCATGATAGATATCCATTCTGAAGTTCTTGCAAATGCATTCAATGCATATCAAAGTGCGTCCTGATGTGATACCATTTCACCGAGGTTGTTGAGTCGGGTGATAAGCTCCTTGAGTTTTGCATGCAACTGTGTTACCGACTCACCATTCTCTAGTCGTAAATGGATCAGTTGATTTCTCAATAGGTCTCTTTTGGCTAGTTTTGCTTCTGAGGTGCCTTTATGAAGTTCTACGAATTTTTCCCAGATCTCTTTGGCTGAGTTGTATGGTCCGATCCGGTTGAGATCTTGTACTGATAACACATTTAGAAGATGAAATTCATCCTTACCATTAGCCATGAACTCATCTCGTTGCTTTTTGTTCAATAGTTGTTCATCAATTTCTATTCCATCTTCATTTCTAGGTACTTCGAAACCATATTTAATACAAACCATAATTTCAAAATCAGTTTTGAAAAATACCTCCATTTTCTTTTTACACATCGTGAATTCGCCCTTGAATTTTGGTGGATGAATGTTGGATCTGGCCATTTCTTGATTCCCTCTTATTGCACAGCCAGTGATTAGTCCTTCTGGCAAACCTTGATCTAATACCACTTGTTGGATCTAGTGGAATGGCTAGAGGGGGTGAATAGCCTTGCAAATAAATATCAACTATTTCTCTTGCTAACTCACTTAGCAAGGACACACAATAATTAATTAATAACTAAAAACATAAAATGAAATAAGAGACAAATATTTTTACCTGGTTTGCAACTAGGTAGTTTCTAATCCAAGACAATGCCACTTTACTAAAATCACTCCTTCTTCGAACAAACATCAAAGGCGGAGTAGCCTCTTATAATAGTTAATCGTGCAGACAAAATATGAATTTAGAACGTTAAAAGTAGGTGTGTCTTTCTCCACCTCGAGTATCAAGGCCTATTTATAGTCACTATGCTTGAAGTGACCTTTTTCTGACGTTGCGCATCTGGGGCACTCCAATCGGATGACGTTTATCCCCATCGCAATGGGCTTCAGGTTGATCTAGCATCATTAGAGGCTCCTCGATTCATCTGAGTCGCCTTGGGTCGGCTAACATGGACTCCTCTATTTATCCGCTCCACAACGGCTCTTCTGGTATTCGGGATGTCTCGGTTCATCGAAGGCGCCTGGACTCGGGGTGCCTGGAATCATTCTAGGCGTCTAGAATGGTCAACCTCAAAAGTTGACTATTCTTTGATATGCTCGCTTAGGTGATGCTCCGGTCGTCCGGAGTTGAGCTCACCCGAACCCAAATCCAACATTCTCCTTGAGCAGGTTTCCTCCTGTCTTCTCATCCCTCGGATGTGCCTCGCATGTTGTTGTCGAAGCCGCAAGTGCACGGTTATGTTGTCAAGTAATAAAATATTGATCCATATGGACTGTTGATTAAGCACTAATCGAGTTCGCAAAGCAAGTTATCTAGACAATCAAAGTTATGTGTGGTCACAAGAATAAGAGAGAGAAAGTGAGAGAGAGAGAGAGATCTAATGATAGCAGATGATCGTAGCTTATCCCTAGTAGAGAATTGGTCCCCATTTCAAGATGATGACTCTAGAAAGTCTGATCAAAGGGTTATCCTGTGTCACTAAGGGCCCCTCGGTCATACAATCCATAACATCTCCTCTACATGGTGATCAATCCATCACGTTCATATGCATTCACCACACTCACAATAAATCAAACATAAACAAGGCACAACACACATAGAACAAGTCATAAACATATCATAGAACAAGGAAATGGGCAAATTCATAGTTCATACATCAACATCACATCATTGTTACTCCCTACATCATAAAATTTTGAGGACTACTCCATAACAATGAATAAACAACCAAAAGACATAAAAAATAGCATTCTACACCTCAAATCATAGAGAAGAGAGAGGAGAAAGCTTAGTGAGATAATGTCGATGTCTTTGGGAGAGTCTCCTTGCTCTGGAGGTAGGCGGATCGTCGCGGCGGCTCTAGGGTTTACCCCATGGGGGGAACCCTCTCAAAGGAAGGTGGGAGCCCCCAGTCCAAGATAAGTCAAGTAAGGGTTTCCTTGACCCTTTTATATTTCCCCCAAACTGCCTAAATTTTCCAAATTTGCAAGGCTCCTCTAAAATGGGTTTTTCGCCCCTTACACTAGGTTTTCTCGATTTTAACTCTAAACCAAAGTTGTAGCTCTTGATATTATCTACATTTTGATAGGTTGAATGACCTGTGACTCCAACTATGCCAAAAAGTTATGATGGTTCAAATTTTGGTCTGCAGCCTTGGCAGAGGATGCCACACTACCATGCTTGGGAGGCACGGTCATGCCTTTTATCATGGCTAGACCTAGTTTTCTTCAGTTGCATTCTGAATTAAAGTTGTATATCTTTAAGTTATCTACATTTTGGTAGGTGGCATGGCCCATGGCTCTAACTTTATGAAATTTTATTGCCATTTCACTTTTTTTCTGTAGTCTTGCAAGAATTCGACACGACCGTCCCAAATGGCACGGCCAAGCCATGATTCATTTGGGAATGGATCCAAATTTGGCACGATCGTGCCTTTTAGAATGTCTAGGCCATGATGGTGTCTATTGGTGGCATTTCAGCCCTGTTTTGGGCCTTATTTCATATGAGGAACACGGTCATGTCTCAGGTCACACTCGGAGCTTATTCCTTGATAAAAATTCTCTTTTGAAAGCCTCTTTCTTCACGTATGTTTCATGTGTTCGGCTCGATGAAAAGACATGGCTAGCCCGTGTTGAGCCTTTTTTTGTTCCATTCTTCATCTTTCTTAACCGTAGGAGCGCGCCCGTGTCATGAGACACGGTCAGAGCGTGATCCTTGCTCTAACTTCATGTTCCAAGGCTTTTACTCCATTTTAGCTTTGAAATCGCATCCTATCAATGAAAACAAGCAAAGAGTAATTCTCCGAACTAAATAGTAAAAGTAGCAAAATCACATAGAAATAGGGTGTGTGAATGCAAATCATTCTCGTTAAATACAACAAGATATATGCTAAACGATGCTTAAAAACATGTATAATCTACACACATCACACTACCAGACTTAAACCTTTGCTTGTCCTCAAGTAAAACCTTCAATGTAGATTTGTGTGTGTAAATACCGCATCATAATCCCTAGTGAATCAGTCTAATCCTATCGTGTAATTTCACTAATGAGTAAGATAACAAAATTATCTGATTGGGGCCTAAGTAGAAGGTTTCCATGCTCAGTACAATGAGTGGCTTAACCTTTTCAAGTGTCAATATCCAAGTTTAGTCAAGTCATCATCTAACCATGTTGCTCATACTTTCGGTGATAGACACTTACCTTCCACTCGCAAAGTTCATCTCTCTCAAACTATACAAGAACTCAAAAGAATACTCGGTATCAAGAGAAACATAACAATTATTTCCTAGTAACCTAACTCAGCCTCAAAGGAGTAACTTGTTAGTTTCCACTCACGACAACTATTTTTTATTTCCTTTATTTTCTTTATTATTTTCAATACGCATATTTTCTTTTTCAACTCAAACTTGTTTTCTCTTTCTCTCTTCTTTTTTCAACATACAAATTTTTCCCAATGAGATAATATGAACTGAGGTTTTTCAGTAACTAAAATATAATTGAGAAGTTTCAAAGGAAAATAAGTATACTAGTCTGATTCTATGAATCATAACTATTTTCGAAAGTATCTACCATCAAAGTCATGTATAGTGTGAAGAGATCCTTAAACTAGGTCAACACTCAAACTCTCCCAATAAAAACATTGTGTTGGATCGAAAGCGTGCTAGAGGGGGGTGAATAGCGCATATCACTTTTTCATACTTTTCGTAAAACTTAAGAGTAAAGGAAGCGAAAAAGAAACAAACTAACACCTTTCTTTTTTACTTGATTCACCACCCGACGACAGCTAGTCCAAGGCCCGCACCTATATGAGTGCTTACGTTGGGCAATTCACTATTAGTTCGAAGGTTATAGAATATGTGGAACTTGAAATGCAGTAATTAATAATAATATCGACAACTAAGAAAGTAGAAGCTCGAGCTCTAGTTGTCGGGGCAACATTACGACATCGTAGAATAGTTTTCGGAGCAGGTATGAGCATGAAAGTCATATGGAATCATTGTATAAAGTTGTTAGTCGACGTCTTCTTTTATTGATCCATCTAGGCGCCTCTATCCAAGTCGATCTGATCAGATCCGAGTTAGTCACACCTTATCTGCTTCCAGGCGCCTCAATCCTTTTGAGGCGCCTCAAGTACTGACATGGCTCAATCTGATCATAGCTTGACTCTAGCGAGTCTATCCCAACCCAGGTGCCTCAATCACTTTGAGACACCTCAAGCGCTGACATGGCTCAATCTGATCGCAGCTTGACTCTAGCGAGTCTATCCCAACCCAAGCGCCTCAATCCCTTTGAGGCTCTTGGTTGTTGACATGTGCCGACCAATCAAAGGCTGCTACCTGATCCTGCTTTGCGCTAAGGTCATTGAGACGCCTCAATCCCTTTATGGCGCCTAGATCCTTCCAAGTGCCTAGTTCAGCAATTACCAGTCTTTAGTTTCTACATCAAGGAGTTAGCACAGAAATATATATATAATTAACATAAACTTATTTGACAGTCTCGGGATTCTCCAATTCTGACTTTTGGATTTCCCCTGAAACCCTAAGTCGACCTGACACCTACTGTTCTCTCAATGGGGAACGCGTCCTCACCTACTCCTCTCTGGAAAGTTTATCTATTGCCAAACATCTGGACCTCCAGATTATTTGAACTTATGCTCAGCATCCAATCTTGACCTTTGGGAGTTTTCGCTAGACATCCGGTCCTCGACCCGTATAGACTCCTTCCTGGTGTCCTCAACCCCTAGGGTTTTCCTCCTATTATCCTTAACCCCTAGGACTTCTGCCCGATGTCCTCGATCTACCAATACTTCTGTCCAGTCCCTTGGACCAGGACTTCGTTGCCCAATCTCCCTTATCAGGTCTTCTTTCCCAGTCCAACTGACCAGGACTTCGTTGCCTAGTCTCAACTAAGACTTTCACCTTGACTAAGTTCCCTTAAGACTTTCTGCTTGAGCTTCCTGCACACTCAGTCAGACACATTAGATAACAACATACCTTAACTTTGAACATTTGTCATCTATTAAAACATAAGTTCGATTAGCTGGTGCTTCCCGCACCAACACATTGCTCACTTCATGCTATCTATGGATAGGAGAAGATAGATCACTAAACATATTAGCATGTTTTATCACAACAACATGAATATCTAGTACAAGCGTTCGAGTATCTTGCTATAAGGAACAAACAAATAATGACATGATATATCATGCAACTAGAAAAATTTATTATGCAAAAAAGAAATATTGACAAAAACTAACCGACAACCCAACATATATACATTCCCCCAGACTTAAATCATTCATTGTCCCAATGAAAACTAAAAAAAATTAATGCGGAGGAGGTTTGAAGTGAGAGAAGTTATCAAGTGATGCGCCCCAAGTGTTTAAGTCCTCTACCAAAGTCATCCCTTTATCTGGTAGTCGTACTCCTCCTCATCTATAAATACTGGAACAAGAAGATTAGACAAGAAAAACCAAGTAGAGGGATTGGGTTAAGGAAAAAGGGAAGAAAAGAGAACACGGGAGGCACAGGAGTCACGACCATGCCAAAATGGCACAGCATGCCTGTGATGGGCACAGGTACTTACCTCCCGTGGGTCACGACCATGCCAAATGGCACAGCCTTCCCGTGATGATCACGGGTGTCTATTTCAAAATAGGCACAGTCGTGTCAAAAAGACACGGCCATGTCATTACATCTTTGGGAGATAACTAGAGAAAACACATGGTCATGCCTTTGGGCACGACCTCACCATGGAAGAATCGGGGACAAGCTTCAAAAGAGGCATGACCGTGCCTTTAGGCACGACCTCACCATGGCAGAATCGGCCGGTTGCAGCTTAAGAGGCACAACCATGCCTTTTGGGCATGGCCTGCTTTCAATTTTTCTCCCAGATTCTTCCATGCACATGACGGTTGCCATGGCTAGGTCTTGGATGTTATTGACCCTGAAATAAACAAAACAAAAAGTTAAAACTATGAAACAAGAGAAAACTTAAATGAAAACAAGAAAGAACCTAGGTTGCCTCCCAAGAAGCGTTTGTTTTTGGTCATTTACCAACGAGGTATCTTTTAAATCTCGCTCGTGCTAGAGTAAGATACTTCCCGACTTTATTTCCAAAGATTCTTGGCCTTTCATCAAATATTCTCTTCTTCAAAGGCTCATCATGAGGTCGTCTATGTGATTCCTGTGCAAAATACGTTCTGCCACCAACATGCTCGAAAAAGAATTTGTTAGTAACTTTAGATATATCAAATAAAATCTTACCTTTTTCAATCACTGAAGAGAGTAAATCATCGAACATGGATTCAAATGTGGGTAGGGAAGGCTCTTTTGGATCCTTGAGATTAGGAGGTAATTGAATTAGAGTAGTGCACTCCTTTGTCAAAGTCTCAATTTCATGTTCCTCAAGCTCATCTTCATTATCTTCACTCATCTGGGACTCCTCCCAAGATGAGAGTCGAAATGAAATTCTATTGCATACTGAGTCTATTTCATTGCACTTAACATTCATTTGCTTGATTTCCTCGTGCATTTGAGCTTGTGAGGTTTGGAAGCTTTCCGTCATTTTCAATACTCTGTCTAACTGGGATGAAGATTGAACTTCCATAGCTTTTCCATAGTTGTCTTGTCCCTGATTATGGCTAAAAAAATTTGAGAGTTCCTCAAGCCCGGGCTATAAGTGTGTGAATATGATGAGACCATTATATCAAACTTTTTGTTGAGATGATCCAATGATGTTTTCAAATCGCGTATCCTAATATAGTTTTCGATTGTATGACCTGTTACTTCACAAACCTCACAATAATATTGTTCTGGCCACTAATTATAGTTGGGAAATGTACCCCATTTTTCTCCATGTATTCTATATGAATGGTCAAATAGTATTGGGCAATTATCATTCACATGACATGTTGCACCACAAATTTTACAATAGATATTAATAGAATTCACAATAGTAATTTGGTCAAACCTTTGAATTAGAGTATTTATCTTTGCGTTCATGGAAAACATGTCTATCTGAAAGGAAATAGTTAAAAAAGGATATACATGTAGAAAATGCAGAATTTATTAACAAAAAGAAAAAAAACTAGAGTAACTAAATTACTTATCAACTACTGTTAATCTAAAATAGTCTCCAGCAACGATGCCAAAAAGTTATTGTCGAAACTGCAAGTGCACAGTTAAGTCATCAAGTAATAAAATATTAATCCATAGGGACTATTGATTAAGCACTAGCCAAGTTCGTAAGGTAAGTTATCTAGACAATCGAAGTTGTGTGTGGTCACGAGAACAAGAGAGAGAGAGAGAAATCCAATGAGAGTAGATGATCGCAGAGAGGGGAATTGGTTTGGGAAGACGATCCTAGGATTTCTGTTTCATTATGATGCTAGTTGTTGTACTATTAATTATTCATCCCCTTACCGATATATTTTTATAGTGATTCTAACCAAATTACCGATATATACCCATAAAGGCCACACCAGAGTGTCTACACCATTCCCTTTCAATACTATTAAGTAGAAGAGGTAATATAGAAAGTGAGGTTAAAGGGTTACCCCTGTCACATGAGGTCCAATTGGGTCAAATACATACAACTCTCCATGACAATACAGTTGTAATAATTTAGAACAAACTCATACCTATATATATATGGGTTTTCATTGTATTTTCATCACAGAAAGCTGTATTTCTACATCTGTATTGATTATATGGACACTTTAACTCGACACCATTCAAGCATTCTGGATGAGACTTAGTGAAGTTCACAAACTCTTCAACCCCAGCAAAAAATTTTGACTGATACATCCATTGTCTAATCTATTGTACATCCGAGTGTTGTTCATATACATTGTATTCTAATTAGAATAAAATTTCGAACATGATTAATCATGTCAAACTAAGCATGCTTATATGCTAATCATTGTACTTAATTTAACATGTAAAACTAAGCATGCTCAACCATTATGAAAGTGATTGGCCAATAGTAAAAAATGAGTTGTAATTTTTTGACAATAACACAATGGAAAATTGTAACCCTAGAAATCGTTGTGTTAATCCACTAATCCAGTAATTCTATTATTACATAAACATATGGCAGTACTATAAAACATTGTGTTAATCCACTAACCCTAGAAAATTTTAACACAACATACTATTATTACACAAACATGAAGTTTATAGATTCACCATAATTCTAAATTTTCACTGTATTTAGTACTATAAAACATTGAGATTTAGTAAAAAATGGATGTTTAAGACATCAATGAATTACAACTATGAATCTTTTAACAGGTTGAAATACCATCAACATTCTTGGATTTATCGACAATCCTTTACTATCGAGCGCGCGTAGAACTACTAAGCGATGGTCAAGCAATGCTTGGCAGTGGTCGACCAATGCTCAGCGGCGACCGAGCAATGTTTGGTAGTAGCCGATCAATGTTCGATGACAGTCGAGCACTATCGGGCGCGATAGAGCATTGTCTGGCATGGCAGGTCTCAACATCGACCAAGCAATACCGACCGTGATAGTTCTTGGCGCCAGCAGCCACGATGAGTTGAGAAAAGGGGAGAGGGAGAGGGAAATACCTGTCGGAGGGGGAGAGTACACCAGAGGAGGAAAGTACACTGGAAGGGATTAATCACCAATCGCCGGAGGGGAGATCACCAGTCATCGTAGGAGGAGAGGGATTGATCGTGCAAGGGGAAGATCGGGCCTAGAACCCTAATTTCTTCCCAAATTTAGCGACTAACATTATTTACTCCTTAGCTATTAGTGACGGCTAATATTTACTCTATCGCTATTAGCTGAAGAATTAAATATTTCATCAACAATAATTGGCTATTTTTTTAATTATATTAAATAAATAGTGACAAAGTATTTAATTTCGTCACTAATAGAGACAGAGGATAAGTTATCCATCGCTATATATCGATGATAAATTGAAAAACTTGTTAAATAGCGATGGAGAACATATTAGCCGTTGCTATTAGCGATGGACTCTATATTAGTTGTCACTAATAGCAATGGAGTAAATAATCTGTCGCTAAAGTCGTTGCTAATGCATGGTTTTCTTGTAGTATAATGGCAAACAAACCAGTGAAAGACTACGTTGCACCTAATGCTAGAGGCTTAAGGTTTAGAATCATCAGTCCCTTTATAGAAGCTAACAATTTCATGCTTAATCTAGCATTTATTTCAAATATATAAGAGAATCAATTTAAAGAAATGTTTTCAGAAAATCCATATCTACATCTCAGAATATTTCACGAATATTGTAATACAGTGAAATATAAAGGAGTTTCAACAGACACAATTGGATTATTAGCATTTCCTTTCAGTATAAGAGATAAAGCAAGGACATGGTTATATTCTCTTCCATCATTGAGCATAATGATATGGGATGAATTAGAATAATGTTTTCTAGAGCAGTACTTCCCACCAAGCAAAACAGCCAATTTAAGGAGTCAGATTACCAGCTTTGTGTATAGAAATGAAGAATCATTATACAAGGTGTCAAAGAGATTTAGAGAATAATTGCAAGAATATCCTCACCATAGTTTAGAAGAATGGTTGATTATTCATCTATTCTATATTGGGTTATCTTTCTCAACCAAAACTCAGTTAGATCTAGCTGCAGGAGATTCTCTAATGAATAAGAGTTTGATGAAGCATATAATTTAATCGACCAAGTAACAATGAACATACATGAGTGATCAAAGGATAATTTGATAATGTCATCCTCAAGAACTCTGGAAGTGCAAGTCTCGAATACAAGTTCAAATGACTAAAAGTAGTTGTTCTCACCTCTTAGGAGCATTGAAAATCTGATAGAAAATGTCATCCAAACACAGTATGAAAGATTCAAGTAGTTAGATGATAAAATAGAGAAATTAGCCCTGTAATGCACTATTACGCAACCGCAAATGCACGGTAACATCGTCAATAATATAAAAGATTATCGTATCCACAAGGATTGTAGATTAATGCCCTAGTGATTTTGTGAAGAAAGTTATCTAGACTAATCAAGTTGCGTGCTTGTGAATGTAAAAGAGAGAAAGTGTGAGAAAGAGCTTGAGAGTGAGAGAGAGAGAGAGAGTTGGTTGTGAGGTCTAGGTCCAAGAGAGAGGGAAGTGAGTTGTGAAGGTTGGTTTAGGGAGCGATTCTAGGCTTTCGATTTCGCGATGATGTTAGATTATGTCCCTATAACATGATCATCTCCTAATTTTCCACACTACTCCTATGAACTAGGGTTAGTTCCTATGTCAAGGTCTTTTAACTTTAGAAAATGGAATAAGTGTCGGTGCCCTCTGTCACTAAGGGCACAAATGTTCAGTTGAATGAGAATTCTTTATCACTAAGGATCTCCTGATTATCAAGTCTAGTAGCAACCTTAACATAGAAGCAAACTCTAGATCTACATTCATCATTCACATACACATTTCGTCAAACATGTATAAGACACAACACATATAGCATAAGAGGTAACATCTAATAAAAATGGGAAATTAATATATCCATAGTTCATACATCTTCAATCACATCATAGATACTCCCTAACCCTAGAATACAAGATATTTACTCCATAAACAAGGAGAGAAAGCACAAAGACATGAAAAGAAACATTCAAGCTGTAATTTAGAAGGAAAAGGGAAAGAATGTTTAGCTGGTAACATCTTGGTCCTTGGGAGTGTTCTCCTTGCTTGAATGATGGATGGATCGAAGAAATCTGCCTCGGATCACTAGATAAATCTCTAAAAATGGAGTATGGATGGACATAGTGTTCTCCCTAGAAGGGAAGAACAACCTCCTCTTGAGAAAGGGGTAAACACCCCCTTTTATAGGCATGGGGCACGACCCATGTTTTCCTAGCACACGGTCGTGTATGGGAGACATGGCTTGGTCTTGAGGATGAGTAGAGTGGAGGCACGGCCCAGGTTTGAGGATGCTCTGCAAGCCAGACACCATCGTGTCTAGGACACATGGCCGTGCTTGAAGTTTTCCTAAGATTGACACACGGTCATGTCTGGGAGACACCGCCGTGCCTTGGCCTTCTTCACAAATGTCACATGACCGTGTTTGGGAGATATGGTCGTGCCTTGAGCTTCTACTATAAGTGAGGCACACCCATGCCTGGGGGTACGACCTGTGCCTTGGCCGTGCATAGGAGGCACGACTTTTCTCCTGGTTGCTCTGCTTACTGCTTTTCTTTTCTGCTTTGCTCTCCGTAAAAATTCCATTTTGCTCCGAAATGCATCCTATGAATGAAAATGCGCAAAGAGTAGATCTCCAAACGATATGGAGTAAAAAGCATGATAACATAATAAAATGAGGTGCGATAATGTAGATCATGTCAATGAAATATAAGAAGATGTGCATCAAATAATGCATAAAAAAATATATATAATCTATGCACATCAGTACCCAAATGCTATCATGGGTATACTACTGATCGAAATGAGCAACATCGAGGAAAATTAGGAAACGAAGGTGGAAGAGAATCTCTTTGCTATTACTTTTTTACTTCTTCTTCTTTGCTTAAAATCATGGCCTCATCTTATAGGAGCACCTCCCCAAAGTCGCATTAAATGGCCGAGTAAAATCCATTTACTATCTTTATCCACTGGGATCGAAACGTAGTCACCGACCATTAATAGTCAGTTGTTTACCCAGACGGTTATGGAGTCACAATTAATCATCCAATTAATTTGTCCATTACACTCTTGCGTAAGTAGCAAAAAGAAGATTCATTTGATAAAACATTGGTTGATTCGCTTGGGCAATTTTTGTTCCAATCAGTCTGACATTCAACGTGCATAGGTCATGCTCGCACACAAGTCAACTTGATTCAGTACAATTCGAGGGCTAGATTTTCACCCTCCGTGCTGGCCCACGTGTGAGAGAGAGTCTCTCCCCATGCATTTGTTCACAACATCTATGCTTATGATTCATTATAAACCAACTAAAATGCCTTGAACCTTTCAATGTGTTACTAAAGCCTCATTCACAATAAAATCTCATTCTTCCTTTCCACTTCTTTTCAATTCACATTTCTAACAATCCCCCTACATGAATGGAAACAGAGCATGTGATAGGATTCAACAGTTGAGTCCAGTATAGGATAGGTAAGTTTTACCCTTTGAGTCTTTCCTTGTGAAGACATGTTTGTTTACTGGTTGAAGTAGACATGATGTCTTTGAACTATTATGTCATCTATGCAAGCATTGACATATCTCACCAAAAACTTTTCCTAATATAACTCAATTCTCATGGATGCATTCATTTTTGACCATTAACACACCTGGTTCTTTGAGATGTTCTAAGAATTGAGCCTCCAATTCTCTTTGAACCATAACCTACCTGACCGGGGGCCAGGCCGATTATGGTTCAATGGCCCAATTAATCGGAATCGGCGGTTCAACTATTTTTTTTATAGATGATATTTTTTAATGAAAATTTGTTTAAAATTATTTTGTTGTCGAGACTTGAACCTAAGTCTTTTGGATGACAATAAAGTATCCTAACCAATTAGACTACAACAGATTGATATTCATATATGTTAGTTAATTATTTAATAACTAATCAATAGTTTTTTTTTGCTATATAAAAAGAAGACTAAGAGAGTAAATAATTTCTTTCAACTCTGTAATAGTTCATTTATACTGGTGTGATTTAAAAGTTAGAGGGAAGGAGTAAAAATAATTTCGACCATTAGATTAATGGTTCAAATTGTTAGGGGAGAGGGGGAGGATTTTTGTTTTTTTTAACAATTCATATTATTTGATCATTTTTTATCAATGACCACGATTTAGTATCTGTTATTCTCCAAATTCTATAAATAAAGAGCTTATTTCATGATTTCCACACCATTTTCTATACTCTCATGCATCTTTCAACAATTTTTTAATTATAGTGGGAGGAGGAGATTCATCATCTCGATTTTGGAAGAGCAAGGAAATCCAAATGAGGATCATGATATTCAATTTACCATGATAAGCCCAAGTATTATTATTTCAGAATACTCCTTTAAAATCGTAGGGATACGTAGGCAACTTAAATATGCAAGATATTTTTTTATAAATTTATAAATTTTTAATTTTTTTAAAATAATAATAATCTTGAATCGTGGCGAACCGTGAACCGAACCGTGAATTGACGATTCCAAACCATGAATTGTAACCATCTTGGACTATTAAGGTTAAGGGTTGACTAGTCAGGAATCGTCAAATTGTTGGTTCCAAACCGTCGAACCGTCGGTTCCAAACCATCGAACCATTAGTTATGAATAGTGATTGGGTCTATACATAGGTGGTCCCATTAAGAGTATTCCACATTACTCTAGTAGATCATTAAAAGTTATATGTTTAACGTTCATCCTTTCATTGGATAGTTCCTGTAGGACCGGATTGTGCGATAGAAGGGGGGGGATATCACTCATTAAAAAATTCTTTTTTTCTTTTAAAAAAATAAAAATAGAGATGTGTAGTGGAAAAACAAATACAATAGAAGGACTCGGGCGATTACTTGGTTCATAGTCCAACGACTACTACTCCAAGGCTCACGATCCCTTAGACCATTTTTGAATGGGCAATAAACGAATATCCTCTTTTTGAAAGATTTTCGAAAAGAGAGAAATCATTACAAGACTTTAGGAGATAAAAACAACTTTATAAATCTCCTAATAAAATGAAATGCAAATGTAAATTTACCAACAAAAAGATATTAAATTTTAGAGTAGGTTTTTTGATAGCCTCTCGGCATAGTAGCAATGGCACTTGCACTAACGGAGCAACAGAGAATGAGAGATCGATGAAAGAATTGATTGAATTGAACTATTGAGCCTTGGATCTGAGGTTTTTTTATAGCCTTCATCTGGTCGACTAAAAACCCATCAGTCGACTGAACCATCCAGTCAACTGAATCTCCTATCAAGTGACTGGACCTTGATATTTTCTTACTTGTTCTGATCCAATTAGATCAATCCCACGAAATTCGCTTGTCTGGTAGCTTGATTCTTCTTATCAGTTGATTGGACCCTAGAACTTCCTTTACTATTTGATCCGATCATCTAAATCTTCTCTTTCCATACTTGTCCGATCGACTAATCCTCCTGATCTATAAATTAAACCTTTATTTCCTTCTTTAGACATATATAGATCTGGTCTGTTCTTATCAGCTTGGATCGATCGACCAAACCAGCATGTTTGATAGATCGAACCCTTCATTCAACCGAAGCCTTCATTTTTTCTCAAAATAAAGTTAGAATAGTAGACCTAATAGTAATCCTATAAAATAAAATTAGAACCATAAATATATGCATGAATCAAGCTGACAGTTAAGACTGTTTGATCTTGACTTAGAAACCTCAATTGATTTCTTCAGTCGGATTAACATCTAAGGTTATCCCAACTCAGACACGTCCACACTGCCTTTTAGAGCTAACTGTCCTCTCTAAATATCAGGTGCAACTGACCTATTTGGACTTACTTTTACTTAGTATCTGATTGACCTGATCCACTAAGACTTTTCTGTAACACCAAGTTAGCACAATAGTTACAAATAGTAAAGTAAAAGAGTGATAGCAATATTCAAATATGCTGGTCTAGTCGATCACGTAGTCGACCAAAAACTCTATTTTGGTTACACTTGCTTAGAGTTCACTCATCAGAGACTTCTCACTACCTAGGGTTTACTCCCATAGGGTTTTCCCTTTGCTAAACATCCGATAATTCTTGACCTACCTTGACTTCTCACTTTCCTAGGTCAACCTTGACTTATCAGGACTTCTCACTTACCTAGGTCAACCTTGACCTGTTAGGACTTCTCACTTTACCTAGGTCAACCTTAACCTATCAGGACTTTTCACTTCACCTAGGTCAACCTCAACGTATCAGTACTTCTCACTTGCCTAGGTTAGTCTTGACCTGTTAGGACTTATCACTTTGCAATCATCCAATTAACATTTACCTGACTACACTTTTACCTTGCCCTACATCCGATCAACCTTGACCTGTTTGAACTTTTCCCTTTGCCTAGGTCAATTTTGACCTGTCAGGACTTTTTATTAACTTGGTCAACCTTGACCAAATATCATTAAACATATTGTCGAACAAATATCAAAACCCCTGAAGGTTGATTGCACTAATAGTTCCCCCACTTAATTGATATAATTAAGTTATCCTTTTGAACCTAGTTCTTGGGATCTCTAATCTACATAGATTGGATTTCCTTTGTACCAACATATTTCATCGGCATCAAGCACATCCCTTACGATGAGCTTGTAACTAACTCTCTATTTAACCCTTTGGTTAGTGGATCCGCTAGGTTATCTTTTGACTTCATTCGTCCATCTAGGAGCATTTTCTAAAAATTATCAAAGTCATTTAGTCTGTTCACCATATTTGTCAAGAGCTACAAATTCAGATTTCATCGTAGATCTGATTATTATGGTTACTTTGAAGATTTACACAAAATGACTACACCTCCTAAAGTGAATGCATATTCACTCATAGACTTAGAGTTTTCATTTCTGATATCTAATTCGCATCATTGTATCCTTTGATCACGGTAGGATATCTTGTATAGTATAGTTCATAATCATAAGTTTACCTCAAGTACCTCGGTACTCTTGTTATTCCTTTCTAGTGCTCAATACTAAGATTACTCATGTATCTACTCAGTTTACTTACTACGTAGGCTAAGTCTGGTCGTGTACAACTCATTAATTATATCAGACTTCCAATCACTCGAGAATATTCTATCAGAGAGATACTTTCTCCTCGATTTTTCACTAAATATTGACTCGTATCTATTAGTGTCCATTCCAACACAACATCACCCTCAGTGAACCTCTCAAAAATCTTGTTCATATAATGGGACTGACTAAGAACAAGTCCTTCTATTATTCTAAGAATTTTAATTTCTAAAATCATATCAGCTAAGCATATGTCTTTCATGTCAAATCTTGAATTCAACATATTTTAAGTGAATTTGATTATTATATCATTACTTTTAATGATAAGTATGTCGTCGGCATAAAGACATAAAATGATATAGTCATTTCCTGTGTTTGTCTTGTAGACACATTTGTCACGTTCATTGATCTTAAATCCACTCTCCTTCATGGCATTATCAAATTTATCATATGTCATTTCTTTGGTGCTTGTTTCAAGCCATATGATGACTTCACCAATCTACAAACTTAGTTTTCTACCCTAGCATAGAAAACCCCTTAAGTGCTCCATGTAGATTTTCTCTTCTAAATCCACATTTAGAAAAGTTATTTTTACATTCATTTAATGTATTTCCAAATTCCATAGTCAGCAATAGCCAACAACACTCTAATGGAAGTTATTCTCGACACTAGAGAATACGTATCGAAGTAATCAAGACCTTCACATTGTGCCATCTAACCTTTAATTACCAATCTAGCGTTGTACTTGTCAATTGTGTCATCTAACTTATTTTTTCTTGAAAATCTACTTACATCCTAGTGGTTTACTTTCTAGAGGAAGATTCATAAGTTTTCAAGTATGATTTTGTAAGACAGAGTCAATTTCAGATGCAATTGCCTCTTTCCAATAAAGTCCATCAGAAGAACTTACAACTTTTAAGTAACTTTGGGGCTCACATTCCAACATGAAAGTGATAAAATCTATTCCGAAGGATTTTTCCACCTGGGTACTTTTACTTCATCTGAGCTCAACCTTAACTGGTTCATCATCTTCTTCCTCTTGTGTTTCATCTACCCATTTTAAGGAATTTGCTTCCTCTCGGGTCTTATACAAAAACAAATGCTAGAAGAATGAGGCATTTCTTGATTCAATAATCGAGTTATTGTGTATCTCCGATAATTAAAATTCATGCATAAGGAACTAGTAAGCACCGATGTTGTGTATATTCTATAAATATGTAATCAATAGTTTTTGATCTTATCTTGATCCTGTTGGTGTAGTTTGCACTAAAAGTCTAACCCTAAGGTTTTGATGTATGACAACAGGTTAAAAATAGGGTGTTACTATTTAATAAGTTGAGCTAAGTGTGCAGGGTTGACTGACTTGATGGATCTAGAGGACTAGACACCAGGCAGAAGTCCAAATGTGCGATTCTAGCAGGAAGTCCGGCTAGGTCAGAAAGGACCAAGACGGTTGGCGGGAAGTCCAGTCGGGTCAGGGAGGACTAGATGATTGGCTGAAGTCCGGATGTTGGATTCCAGCAGGAAGACCTTGTGGGCCAGAGATCAGACATCGAGGAAGTTACTCGTCAAATGGTAAGTAAGGTAAGAAACTGAAGGAGCGAATCTAGTGAGGATGAGTCCCTGGTAGGGACTTAGGCGCTGGTCCAACTTAGATCCAAAGTGGAATCCTAAGTTGAGACCATGATTAAATCCTGGTCATGGTAAGACAGGATTTAAGTCATAATTATATGTATTTAGCAGTTTATTCTAACTCTGTGTTGCAGGAAGACTAACAT
>JBBUKS010369497.1:0-19463 GCA_038050645.1 Hedychium gardnerianum
GACAAATTCAAGTCATATTTGGTGGGATCAAAAGTGATAGTTTACATAGATCATGCTGCAATCAGGTATTTATTGAATAAAAAAGATGCAAAGCCCTGACTCATTCAATGGATCATATTGCTTCAAGAGTTTGATATGAAAATCAAGGATAAAAGAGGCTCAGAAAATTTAGTAGCGGACCATCTTTCTCGATTGAACCAGTATGATCAAGACGAGAAGGGTAGTGTCTTACCAATTAATGATTCTTTTCCTGATGAGCAACTTTTAGTTGTTAGAAGTTCAGATGCTCCATGGTACGTAGACCTAGCGAACTTCCTAGCATGTGGGATCTTACCCCCGAAGCACACTATCAACAGAGGTGGAAATGCTTCGCGGATGAGAAATATTTTACCTGGGATGAACCATTCTTAGATAAAAGATGTGCAGATGGCATCTATAGAAGATGTGTTCAAGATGAGGAGATTCATGATATCATTCTCCATTGTCACTCTTCTGCTTACGGTGGTCATTCCAGGGCAATGAAACTGCAACAAAAGTTCTACAAGTAGGATTCTATTAGCCCCATATATTCAAGGATGCTAGGGATTTCATAATAGCATGCGATCACTTCCAAAGGACAGTGAACATCACCAAAAGACATGAAATGTCACTAAATAGTATCCTAGAAGTTGAACTTTTTGATGTATGAGGGTGAATTTTATAGGCCCTTTCCTCACATCTGAGGTGAACAAGTATATCTTGGTAGCTATTGATTATGTTTTCAAGTGGGTGGAGGCTATTGCATCTCCATCGAGTGATGCTAAGATAGTGATCAAGTTGTTCAAAAAGGTCATTTTCCCTATATTCGGAATTCCCAGAGCAATGATTTGCGATGGAGGATCTCACTTTATTGAAAGGCAATTCAGAAATCTACTCAAGAAATACGGAGTTAATCATAAGATAGCCACGCCATATCATCTTCAAACAAGTAGGCAAGTAAAAATATCAAACAGAGAAATCAAGAGTATTTTGGAGAAAACAATGTTAACATCTCAGAAAGATTGGTCCCTTAAATTGGATGACGCCCTACGGGCATACCAGACTGCTTATAAAACTTTCATAGGAATGACTCCATTTCGGTTAGTCTATGGGAAACCTTGTCATCTTCTGGTGGAATTGGAGCATAGAGCTTATTGGGCTATTAAGCAGCTAAATTTTGATTTAAAGATGGTTGGAGAAAAAAAGAAACTTCAACAACTTCAACTCAGCGAATTAGAAGAAATCCGACAAGATACATATGAGCATGCCAAATCATAAAAGGAAAGAACCAAGACATGACATGATAAGCATATCATGAGAAGAGAATTCAATGAAGATGACTCGGTGTTGTTATTCAATTCAAGACTAAAATTTTCTCTAGAAAATTGAAATCAAGGTGGTCAAGACCTTTCTAAGTACATAGGGTGCATCCATATAGAGATGTGGATATTTGGAGCAAGGCATTGGGGACTTTTAAAGTGAATGGCCAGAGATTAACGAAGTACTTTTTGAATATGCAAGTTGATGAAGGCGAAGTGCAAGACTTTCTTGAACCACCTAACCCAGATTCAGGGGTGTTGGTTAATATTCAATCACATAGTTATAGTTTGTTAGTTTTTCTTTCTTTTGTTAGTATTGTGTGATGTGCCTGCTTTTGGTGTTTTTGTTATAGCTTACTAGTTTGATAGTTGTTGTTAGCATGCTCTATATCATGTTTTGTTCATGTTATTCTTTTTTATTTCAATTTGAAGCACACATGCATAGCTTTGTCCTTTGAGCAAAATTTTGTTGATACCATGTGAATACACTCCCGTACTTTTGGTAATTCATATTCTCCCTATCTTGTAGTAATGCCTACTTGATACTTTAATCATTTCACTTCACTTATGGTTTGTTTCCAAAGAGTTGATTTAGTATGATGTAGTCATGATTCATCCTATTGGACTAGTACCTTGGTGACCATAGGTGACTCTCTCCCAACATTTCAATTACTGGATAACCTCGGTTCATGTTAACTCATTTGGAAAAATTTGATCTCAAGTGTTACACATTGCAAACACTTAGCCAAAAAAAAAAAGAAGAAGAGAAAAGAGAAGAAGAATAAAAGAATAAGAGATCACAAAAAATAATTGTTGTGAGTGAAAACTAACAAGTTACCCTTTTGAGACTGAGTTAGGTTATAGGGGAAATAACTATTATATTTCTCTTCATACCAAGTATTCCTTTGAGACTTTGTGTTGGGAAGAGGGGACGAACCTCGCGTAGGGTAGGTGAGTGTCTAATGCTGAAAACCCTGAGAACACGATGGAATGACGACTTGACTTAGGACGAAACTTGAAAACTTTTGGAGCAAATTATGCACTGTGCACTTAAACTTTCTTGTTAGGCTTGGTGGAACTAATCGAATGCCTTCGCTTAATGATAATATTACTTGACAGAATTAGATGAACTTATTAAAGTTGGGAGATGATTATTCACATATACTCTTGGTATTGATGTTTGCTTGAGGACAAGTAAAGCATTGGTCAAGGGGATTTTGATGTGTGCATTTCATATAGGTTTTTTTTATCATAGTTTAACACACATTTTATCCCATTTCATATGCATATATCTCATGTTCATATCTATTCATGCTTCATTTTGATAATTTTCTAGTTTGGAGAGTTGTTCTTGTCTATTTTTCTTGATAGGATGCAAAAAAAGAAGTGAAAACGGAGTTCAAAAGACCATACCCGAGTTCATTCCAGCCTCCACGGTCGTGGCCATCCTGGAGTGGCAGTGCCAGCCGTGCCAACTGTTCCAATGCATGCCACAAGCAGGCTGTGCCAGCTACCACGGGTAGGTCATGCCAGCCAGCATGGTCGTGCCCAAAATCCAGATGCTTCCCAGCGTGCACCACGAGCAGACAGTGCCAGTCAGCATGGTTGTGCCAAATCTTCAAACTTCTCTAGTACGCTTGCCATGGGGAGGTCACGCCAGCCGGCACGGTCGTGTCACCACCCGCAAGCAGCCATAATGCCTGACACGGGCAAGCTGTGCCGGCGGACACGGCCGTGTCGGGCGTTTGAATATTCAATGTAAAAGCTGGATTGGATCTCAAGCAAGGGGAACTTGATTGGGAGCCACCCAAGGGCCCCAAGAAGACTTCGGAGAGTGGATTCAAGGGATTTTCGATGCTTTAACATCCAGATTTCATATCGAAGAGCATCTGGAGATGATCCTACATATCGAGACTATGATTTTCTTCTCTTTACTGAATTTGTCTTGGTTGAACTTGTTTGAATGATGATCTCTGTTTGTAACTCTGAATTTATGGAGTAGACTCTTGATTCTAGTATTAGGGATTCATCCTTTTAATATGTAAGCACTATTTGTTGAATCTATTGAGTTTGAATGTTTCTTATTCAATGATATGTGTATTTGTGGTCCGGATCTACTATGTACACACGATCTTGATGTCAAAAGCACAAGATTCATATTCCATGAGGTGCGGGGATGACCGAAAGGAGAACTCAATCCTCCAACCCGTAGAAACCTGAGACATGGAGAGTCACTTACGAAAGTAGATCGGTATGCCACAAGGAGCAATAGGTTGTCATTGATCTTAATGGATCAATTCCAATTTGTCGTCACACAGTAAGAAAAGGCAACTTGGGCGTTATGGGATTACGTGACAGGGATCTCCTTATTAAAATAATCCCTCAACTCTGTCACTCTAAAAGTAGACGATGAATTATAATGGATACGCTGGTGTAGTCCCAAAACTTCACATCGGATACCATAGGATAGTCTACCTACATAAATAAACATTGAGAATAGGAAACCAAACATAGATTAGGTGTTTACAATCATTGTGATAAAACTGAAATCCTAGAATCATTTTTCTCATCGAATTCTCTCGGATCACTCTCCTTTCTCTTCTCTCATCTCATTAAATTCTTTTTCCTCACCATATTATCTGATTTCTATCCTTAGATCTCTTGCTCTTGCCAACTCAACTCTCACGATTAGTCTAGACAATTGCATTTGTTTAGTAGACTAGTGCTTAGCCACCAATCCCTATGAATTCAATCTTTTTTTACTTGAGGATATTCCGTGCACTTGCGGTTTGAACCACATCAAGTTTTTTGGCGCCATTGCTAGGGATTGTTTTTGGTTAATATTAGTTGAATTACAAATTGATTGGACTAGACTATTTTACTTTACAGTTTTTATTTGCATTTGTTTACACTTTCCTTAGCATTGATTTTTTTTCTTTTTTAGGGGATTTTAAATTTGAAATATGTTAGAAATTCAATGGAAGCAATGAGGATGGTTGGCGAGGCTAGACTTCTCAAAGACTTTATTGCCTCTTTCTCTCAGTCCTTGAGATCTTGCATTGTTAGACCCCTAATCGAAGCCAGAGATTTTGAACTGAACCCAAATTTGATTTTTATTATCCAACAATAGCAATTTGGAGTCACACTTTCAGAAGATCTATACCGACATTTGAATCATTTTCTAACATGTTGTGATACGGTAAAGCAGGATGACATTTCCGAAGATGCAATCAAATTAATGATATTTAGTTTCTCTTTAACAAGCAAAGTCAGTGATTGGTTATACTCGTTTCCATCAGGGAGTATCATAACTTGATAACAGATGGAGAAGTGTTTTCTTCATAAATACTTTCCACCAACCAAAACATCAAAATTAAGAAGCCAAATCACATAATTCAAACAGTCGAAAGGAGAATCATTATTTAAGGCTTGGGAAAGACTCAAGGGATTGCTATTGTAGTTCCCCAATCATGGTCTAGAAGAATGGTTATAATCCATCTATTCTATATGGGGATATCCAATGTAGAAAAAATTTCACTAGATATGGTAGCAGGGGGTTTCTTTGATGAGGAAAAATGTGGAAGATGCTTATTTGCTTATTGAGGATGTAACATCAAATCTAAACTTGTGGGGGAAAGATAAAAGAGAGAGTCCCTCTAACAGAAATGAAGATGATATTAATACAGTAGCATAACGTATAGTTGTGCATAGAATGAGGCCAGGAAGTAATTTGGAACAAATAAAGAGAAATATTGAAGTTATGAACTAGAGCATCAATGAGACAAAGGAAAGAGTAGAGAAGCTAGTGTCCAAGGGGATAGAATTTCCATCGGAATGCTCAAATGAACACCTCACCTCATTTGAGATAACATTGGCCAAGGAAGATGGCAAAATGAATAGGGTCCTGGAAGTCAGGAAGAAACTTTATATTGAGGCATCTTCACCAAATAAGTTGTTACAAATGCCAAGTTATGCGAAGTTCCTAAAAGATGCATGGTCTCTAAAAAGAAAATTGGATGAACAAGGCATTGTGGTGTTATCTAAAGAGTGCAGCGCTTTAATACAGAATGGGTTACCACCCAAATTAAAAGATCCTAGGAGTTTTTCGATACCCTATACTATTGTTAACGTCAACATTGATGGAGCAATTTGTGATCTTGGATATAATGTGAGTCTTATACCACATACATTATGTAGAAGAATTAGACTTACTGAATTGAAACCCACGAATGTGGATTTACAGTTTGTGGACTATTCAATCTAGCTTCTTATGGGAATGATTGAGGACGTACCAGTAAAAATCAAAAATTATGTCGTGCCCACAAATTTCATCGAATAAGATATGCATATCCCCTTCATATTGGGAAGACCTTTTCTAGCTACAGTTGGTGTCATTATTGACGTCAAGAACCACTGACTCTCATTGATGATAGGGGGAGAGAAAATTGAATTTGATGTGTCTAAGGCTATTAAATTACCACCTGAAGTGGATACTTGTAGTGTGGAAGAGTTGCATAGAATTGTACAAGAAAAGATAGAAAACGAGATATTGAATGATGAAGAACACGGAGATGAGGGAGATCTTGACTTCTCACGGTGGATGGATAGAAATTTAGATTTATTCATGGTTGAAGAGAATTTTGAAAGTTCTGAACCAAGGCAAAATGGAGAAACGAAGGTAAAAGTTCTTCTTGTCGAATTGAAGCCACTTCCTTCGAACCTTAGGTATGAATTTCTCAGACTGAGTTTCATATACCCTATGATTGTGAATACTGATTTGAATGAGTTAAAAACCCAGAGGTTACTTGGGAAGCTCATATTGCATAGGAAAGTCTTGAGATACACCACTGAAGATATAAAAGGCATTAACTTGTCCTTATGCATGCATAGAATTTTGCTTGAAAATGATTATAAATCCTTAGTAGAACATCAAAGACAGTTGAACCCAAATATGAAGGAGGTAGTCTGGAACGAGATTGAAATTATTGGTTGCAAGAGTGATATACCCAATTTCGAATAGTGAATGGGTGAGCCCGGTTCATGTGGTCCCAAAAAAAAGAGGAATGACAGTAGTAAAGAATGAGAATAATGACTTAATTTCCACTAGAACAGTCACAGGGTGGAGAATGTGCATTTATTTTTGAAAATTGAATAAGAAAACTAGAAAAGACCACTTTCCCTTACCTTTTATCGATTAAATGTTAGAGCGATTGGCCAAACACTCACACTATTGCTACTTGAATGAATATTCGGATTTCTACCAAATTCTAATTCACCCGAGTGATCAAGAAAAGACGAGATTCACTTGTCCATATGGTACATTTGCTTACAGGAGAATGCCCTTTGTCCTTTGTAATACCCCAGCTACTTTCCAATGATGCATGATGGCTATCTTCTCTGACTTTATTGAAAATATAATGGAGATTTTTATGGATGACTTTTCTGTATATGGTACTAGTTTCGATTAATGCTTGGCAAATCTCTCTAAGGTCTTGTAAAGATGTGAAGATATTAACTTAATTTTAACTTAATCTTAAATTAGGAGAAGTGTCATTTTATGGTCAGAGAAGGGATAGTTTTAGGGCATATGTTTTCTAAATGGAGCATTGAGGTTGATAAAGAAAAAAATTAAAGTTATTGAGAAGTTGCATCCCCCAATAAATGTGAAGGGAGTGAGGAGTTTCCTTGGGCATGCTAAATTCTACCGATGATTCATAAAAGACTTTTCCAAAATCTCCAAGCTTTTGACTAATTTATTTTTGAAAGATGTTGATTTTAATTTCAACATGGAATGTTTGGAAGCATTTCATAGGATAAAGAAAGCTCTGGTGATAGCTCCAATAATGCAAGCTCTAGATTGGAATCTTTCTTTCAAAATTATGTGTGATATTAGTGATTTCGCAGTTGGAGCGGTGTTGGGGCAGAAGAAAGACAGAAAGTTATATGTCATACAATATGCAAGTAGGAATCTAGATGATTTTCAAGTAAACTATGTCATTACAGAGAAGGAATTGTTAGCCATGGTATTTGCGTTTGACAAATTTAAGTTATATTTGGTGGGATCAAAAGTGATAGTTTACATTCATCATGCTGCAATCAGGTATTTATTGAATAAGAAAGATGCAAAGCCCCGACTCATTCAATGGTTAAGTCTACTAAATAATCAAAGTTAGGAGATAAACAAAATAATGTGTACCACATTGACCTACCTCTTGCCTCATACAAATGTCTTACTCACAACAAGAAGACACTTTTGGACAAAATAAGAAATTAAGTTATAACCGGCTAGAACATAATTCATACTAGATCCCTAATCATCATTAACTATATGAATTCAACTCATGTTAACTCTAACTCAAACTCAGGAGAAGACAACAACTTTTGGATAAAAAGAGATAAGCCTCCAATTTAGGGGGAGTTAACTCTTAGCTTTACTCAGACTAGGTTTTAGGTCTTGATTAGGTTTTGCTAGTTTGACTTATTTTGACTTGTTTGATGTTGACTATCAAGTCTTAAAGTTAAGCTTAACTTAAATAAGTAATACCTATCTTTTACTTGTCAACTTGCTTTATCCTAATGCTTAAGTGTTTACTCACCTACTCATTCAAATTAATGCTTACCTACTTGTGCAAATTAAATTGATACTCATGTTTATGCTTACAAGTATTATATTGCGATTTTGACTATTAAGCTTACTTGAAATTTTCAGGAAAAGTTTATCATGTTTTAACTTAGTGGATACTCAAGTACCTATACTTACATGACCATTAGAAAGATTATAAATTATTAAGTCATGTAAAGTTCCTTGTCATTTAAACTTAAGTTATCAATTCTTGCTTTGCTTAAATGTCAATGTCTTTAGTTTACTTAATTTCAATTCTACTTATTTAGACTTCATGTGATTTCAAAATTGTTGAGCTTGCTTGACTAAAATTCAAGCTTATTAATTCATCACCTATCCAATGTCATGGAAGCATATTTGCCTAAAGATTGTTTATCTAACTATTCAAATTGCTTCTAAACTTATGCAATCTTACTCATTATTTTAAGCATTTACTAGTTAACATACTTGTATGACCTTTATATTTGACCTAGTCATTAACTTTTTGCTTAATGGTTTATCTACTTGAGTTGTTTGACTCATAGTTGAACTTTACTTCAAGTCTTATAAGCTCACTTACATTATTTAAACTCAGTTTAGCTAACTACATGTTTAAAATGAAGTAAGTTTAAAAGATCTTTATCGTTCTACTCCTTAGTACCTATTTTTGATGTATGTAAAAAGGAGAGAGAAAAGTTTAGTTTCATGTTTTTACCTTAGTATAAATTTACTCAATATTAAAGAGTTTACATTAAGGGGGAGATTTTACAATTTGTACATTAATATATGGTTGCAAATATATTCTTTTATTTATCATAGATGCAATGTACACCCTCATTTTTAATATTGTGCTGATTTCAACAAACTTTAAACTAAGTTTCCATACGATCAAAAACAAGGAGATTGTCGGTGTTGAGAGCACAACATCAAACCTATGTTTTGATGTATGGCTAAGTTTAAACTTAGTATGATTTGTGTACTAATTAAATGTTGTCAAGTGTGCAGGTGCAAGTTACTTGACAATAGAAAAAGTCATAGCAAGGCTAGGCGGTGAAAGACCTAGTGAAGTTAGGCAAATAAAGTCCTAGTTGAAAACCAGGAAGTGGCCAAGTCCTAATGGAGCTAGGCAACTGAAGTTTTGATTGGAATCAGACAGGAGCTAAGTGTCTTGGTTGGGAACCAAGCAAGGGAACTAGGTGAGACAAGTTCAAGTGGAGTTAGCTAGGAGTTGAAGGCTTGGCAAACAAGTCCAAGTGGAATCATATGGGAGTTGATTTCTTGGCGGACAAGTTCAAGTGGAGTCAGCTGGGAGTTGATTACATGGCAAACAAGTCCAAGTGGAAGTAGCTGGGAGATGTTGCTTGGCAACTCAAACTAGATGGGTCAACTAGGAACCAGACATCTAGTCAAAGTAAGTGTGAGTAACTTTATATCTTATAGCATACTTATTAAATGTAACCATTGCAGGGAAACAAAGCTCTATGGTTCCAGGAGACCGGAGGGAGTCTAGGGCGTCTGGATGGTGATAACTCTTGGCGAGTGAAGTCTGAGGGACCAAGTGACCGTCGATGGGTTGGGGCGACCGAAGAGTACGAGCGACCGGAGCAGCTTCTCGGCGACCGATAGATGATGAAGTTCAATGTCCCAAGAAGGGCGGTCAAGATAAGATTTGATCATACCAAAGCGACCTGAGGGAGTCCGATCGATCAAAAAACGTGGACAATGTTATCTACTAGATAGATGTTGCAGCTACGTCAACATGATTCAAGCGATCGAGGAGGCTCCAGTCGATTGGAGAGTGTCACATCAGGAATAGAATAGGGTTATATAAAGGGCCTCGAGGTAGAGCTTTCAAATCACTCAATTCACTCAATCTTTCTCTGTGTTCGTGCTCTAGTGATCTCGTGCTTTCTGTGTTGCGATGATGACACGCTACAACCTCGTGCTTCTTTTCTAATCGACAACACCTAGAGTAATAATTTCATTTTTTTATGTTGTCATATCTGATTTTAATTTGTTCTTAATTTTTAGATTTTTTCTATAAAGTTTCTTCACCTATGAGAAATTAAAAAATAAGAATCATATTTTTATTATTATTGCACGTGTCTATTTTTGATCTGACTGATAATCTGCTAAGTTTATTTATTTTTGCTATGCTACTTTTACTCTATTTATCTTTTTATGTATAAAATATTAGCTTATAGAATTCGTAATGTTATTCACCCCCTCTCTAGCGTTGAGTTCGATCTTACACAATTTATATATAAATTTGGTCCCAATCAATATTTTTGAACATCTCTTGTCGACTCAAATCCTTTCAAGTCAATTGAATATTCAAATATTAGTTGTTACAATCAACAATTAATCGGCCAATTAACTAGATAAATTAAATACTTTAGTTGACCGGTCCAATGTTAAGTTGATTAAAGACCAACAAAAAGTATTTTATTCTTGAAAAGAGAGTTTTTAGTCAATTAAACTCTCTAGTTTATTGGGATCTTCTTCAATTGATTGAATTTACTTGAAGATCCTTACTTAACTTGGCTTATGCCCGTGTAAGCCCTACACAAAGGTCTAGGATTGAGTTTGAATGCCAACTATGACAAGGAATCTCTTGTTTCTTGATAGAAGGATTGTCAAGACCATAGAAAATTAAAAATGCTAAATCAAATCCTTTGCTAATCACTTTAAATGTTTTATTCAAATTTGACCACTTGGAGTACAATTTCACCAACAATCTTCCTTTTTTAGTTAAGCAACTCATAATTCAATATTACTATAATATACATTGAATAACATCATATGATAAATCAAATCATAAATCTTCTTACTCATATGTTGTAAACATGAGTCCAATCAAATTCTCATAGATCCATTTGTAGATTCCATAGTATCTTACATTTCAGCAAAGGTTGCTTCTCAATCAACAATCATCTTAAATTGATTGATTTTATCCATGTTTGAGAAGCATTAAAGACCGCAACTTACATTCTAAATCAATTACCCACTAAAGCAGCTACCAAAACACCTTTTGAGCTATGGACAAGGTGAAAGCCAAGTCTAAAACATTTTCATATTTGGGGATGTCCGGCTAAGGCTAGACCATATCGGCCACATGAAAAGAAACTGGACTCCAGAACAATAAGTAGCTACTTTATTGGATATTATGAGTGATCACGAGGCTATAAGTTTTATGATCCCAAAGTAAAAATAATCTTTGAGACGGGAATTGCAACATTCTTTGAGGATATTGATTTTGGGGGGAAGAATAAAGTAACAGACCTTGCCTTTGAGGAAGAATGTATTCTCACTACTCTTCAAGAGGAATTGGTTCATATTCGTATGATTACTTTTGATAATGATCAGGTTTTTATTCCTGTTAGTGATCAGGATGCAATACAAGAACAACAAAACATTGTTCATCAACTCCTAGAAGAACAAAATCAACAATCTCAAGAACCAGTGTATGTAGAACAAGTGCCTTTACGAAGGTCCACTAGAGAAAAGAGGAGTGCTATTCTGGATGATTACATAGTACTACTCCAAGAACATGAGGAAAATCATAGTATGACGGAGGATGATCCGATCAACTTTCGTCAAGCCATGCAAGATTCTAATTCTCAAAAGTGGATTGAGGCAATGAACGAAGAGTATAAGTCAATGCAAGACAATAAAATTTGGGAACTTGTCCTATTACCAGAAGATGTGAAACCCATTGGTTGTAAGTGGATTTTTAAAATCAAATGGGACCCAAACGATAATGTGGAAAGGTATAAAGCACGTCTTGTAGCTAAAGGCTATAGTCAAAAATATGGGATTAACTTTAAGGAGACATTTTCTCCAGTTTCATTGAAGGACTCTTTTAGGACGATCATGACACTTGTTGCACACTTTGATATGTAACTCCATCATATGGATGTCAAGATAGCTTTTCTCAATGGTGACATTGAGGAATATGGTTTGCAAACTTAAGAAGTCCATCAATGGGTTAAAGCAAGCTTCTCATTAATGGTACCACAAATTTCATCAAATAATCATCTCATTTGATTTTGAGGTGAATGTGGTAGATGATTGTGTGTATCATAAGTTTCGTGGGAGTAAACATATCTTCTTGGTTCTATATGTTGATGACATTTTGCTTGCCACAAATGATATAGGTATGTTAAACGATACTAAGAGATTTCTATCTAGATACTTTGAAATGAAATATCTTGACAATGCATCTTTTGTACTAGGAATCCAAATACACCGAAATCATTCTCGAGGTATTCTTGGATTATTGCAAAGGAACTATATCGATAAGGTACTTAAAAGATTTGGCATACAAGATTGCAAATCAGGTAACACCTCAGTCGCTAAAGGAGACAACTTTAGTCTTAAACAGTGCCCTAAAGGAAGACTCGAGACTCAAGAAATGTAAAAGATTCCCTATGCTTCGATAGTAGGCAGTCTTATGTATGCTCAAGTTTATAAACATCCGGATGTTACGTAAATTGTTGGAGTGTTGGGCAGATATTTGAACAACCCAGGAATGGATCATTGGAAAGCAGCAAAGAGGGTAATGAGATATTTAAAGAGAACTAGTGATTACATGCTCACATATAATATGTCAAATACTCTTGAGATCATGGGATATTCTGACTCTTATTTCACAAGATGCCACGATAGAATGAGATTCACTTCAGGCTATGTTTTTTTGTTGGCCGACGGAGCCATCTCTTGGAGAAGTGCCAAACAGGCACTAACAGCTTCTTCCACCATGGCGACAGAGTTTATAGCATGTTACGAGACATCTAATCATGGAATATGGTTAAAAAAATTTATCACCAGGCTGCGTATTTTGGGAAGGGTTGAGAGACCACTGAAGTTATTTTGCGACAATAAATTAGTTGTATTGTATTCTAATAATAATAGGAGCTCAACAAAATCAAAGCACATCGATATCAAATTTTTTGTTGTGAAAGAAAGAGTACAAAGTGGACAAATTTTGATATAACATATAGCCATAAACTCCATGATAGTAGATCCTTTTACGAAGGGTTTACCACCCAATGTCTTCTATGAGCATACCACTCATATGGGTGTTATTAAATTTGGTGAAGTCTAGATCTAGTGGGAGTTTGTACTATATATGTTTGGTTATGTTGTTGAAACTTATGTATTTAGAAATTTTTTGATCAGATATAAAGTCAATGTTTACTTCATTAAACTTTGTATAACTTAAGTTAAAGTTTTGTATCTCACTTTGGTTAAGGAGGACTAGTTGAAATTGACATGAATAGATCACCTTGCATGTAATTTTCATGTCACACATTCATGATTCATCTATGTCATTTGATTGTATTGATGTACGTGACCATTGATGGTTTAGTTGTGATAGATACAACAAAGACTACATTGATCTACGTTTATATAATTAATGGACGAGATTGTTAGGGACGCCCTATGGCTATGATGATAAAAGTTTTGAGCTTATTAAGTTTAACACATTTATAAGGTTACATTTATGGCCCAGTGGAAGATTATTAGAATTTTGGGGCCATAAATTATAATTATAATTATCTAATGTCATCAATTAAATAAGTCATAAATTAATATGGTCAAATTAATAATTAAAGAATTGACTTAATATCTTAATTGTCATGAATATAATAGTGTAGATACCACATATGCAATTTCTGATTTTTTGAGTGTTTAAATTAGAAATAAGTAATCTTAGGCTTCTATAAATAAGCGTTATGGTCCCAGTTTGTAGAGAGATGATTATGTTTTATACCCCATCGACAAAACTCTCTGGATGCTAAGGAAATTTGTAAATTGAAGATCATTGTCCAAAATTGACTGCAAACAATGAGTTTTTGTACGCTTCCGCAATTTTGATTATTATGTTTTGTGATTTCTTGAGAATTAATTAAAGTTTAGGATTTTGTGTTGAGATTCCCTGAACCATTTTTTTTTCTATCACAATGTGCTCGAAATGTAGAATTGGAGAACTCAGAGGTGAGAGCTTTGGAAGTTCGGAATGAAGATCTCAAGGAGTTTAGAATGGAGAACTTAAGACTTGGAAGGGAGTACTTCGGGACTTTGGATCGTTCAAGGAATTTAGCTTAGTTACTATGAGTCTCAATAAATGTCAACTTTCTTGGCCTAGGGTAAGGCAACGTAGGCATGACATCTGATTTTGAGTAGGATCAATATTACATGGTATCATTGCTAATTTAAGGAATTAATTATTATTATTTCACTTAATTGTTAGTGATGATGCATGAAATTCAAATGTGGGGATTGGTGAAAGTTTAAAAAAGGATTGCTGATAATTTTTGTGGACTATTATTTTTTCTTTAGTAAAATTTCTTTGGGAAGATGACTGTGACACGATCATGGTTAGGGTTAAAACTTTTTGTTGTTGTTGTTGGTGCAGGGAGCATCATAATCAAATCTATATTTTGATGTTGTTAAAGGATCAAAGTTAAGTCTTATTGTTATCTGATTAACTAATCCAGTATGCAGGATCTTAACTCTAAAAGCCCTAGTAGGTCTGGAGGACACGATACTAAGCATGGGAAGTCTCGACAAATCGTGCAACCAGGCAGGAAGTCCAGATGGGTCAAGAGAACCTGACATCTAACAGGAGAATTTGATAGGTCTGGAGGGCCTGATATCGAGTCAAGTGAAAGACCTAAAAAGTCGATCCGATGTTGAGCAAAGTCCAAATAGGTCTGGAGGACCCAATGTTTAGCAGGTAGTAGAGGTAAGCAAACTGGAGTTAGTGCAATGAGATCGTGTCCTAGTGGGACAAACCTTAGGCGTTGATCCAACTGAAGAAACCAACGGAGGTTTCTAAGTTGAGATCAAGACATGTCAAACTGTCTTACTCATGCATTATTTTATTTGACCAACTCTATTTTACAGGATTCCTACTATATAGTCTAGCTAACTTTGTTTTGCAGGTAAACAAAGTTTTGAGATTATTTGGTTCGGTCAACCGAACATGGGGATTAGTCGACCGAACAAGTCAATATGGCACAACATCGTAGTTAGGCAAAAATGGAATTCACTGGGATCAGTCGACCGATCAAATATGGTAATAAACAGCTATCAGATCGAATCACATAGGAAAGACATCTTTGGGATAAGTCGACTGATAAGCTTGATCAATTGACCGATTAAGCATGATTTCTAGGAACGAACGGATCGGGTCAGAGCAAAGAAGGAAGGGCGCGAGTTTAGTTGACTGATAGGAGGATCAGTCGACTGAAAGGATTAGTCGACAGATCTATTTTTCAGTCGATGGAACGCAGCATATAAAAGAAGTCCTCGAGGTCTGAGCCGACGACAACTCTCTTTAGTGCTTCATTTCATATCTACTACTGAACGTGTAAATGTTGCTGCTACAACCTGCCGACAACCTACGTCAATCTTCTACTCTTAAAGTTGTCAGTATATCTTTATTTTACTTGCATCATCTGTAATTGTAAATCTCATACTCGTATGATCTTGCTTCTTCGAAAGAACTATAATAGTGATTAACCCATCGGTACGATCCGAAGGGCCGTGGGTTCTTGGAGTAGGAGTCGGCTGGGCTCCAAACCAAGTAAAACTAAACTGTATCAGTGTCTTGTTTTATGTTCCGTTGCTATCACTTTGATTCTATTTTGCGAATACGATAAAAAAAAGGTTTTAATCGGACGAGATTCACACTCCCCCTCTCTCTCGTCTCCAATGATCCAACAATTGGTATTAGAGCAAGGTTGCTCTGAAAAGATTTAATAGTCTTTCTAAGCATTTCTTTTTTATCTTTTCTTTAAATAATTTTTGAGCAAATTTTTCCTTACGCCTTTTTTCTGATTTCTCGGTTATTTGTTTCTCTATTATTTCTTTTCTCACACTACTAATCCTAAGACAAAGTTTTGAATACTCTGCTTTAATATTTTCTTGCAAGAAATATGTCTCATCAAGAAGGTTTTAGCACTGTCCGACCTCTCCTCTTCAACAACAATGATTTTTGATATTAGAAAAGGAGGATGGAAGTTTTCCTCAAAACGGACATCGACCAATGGTTCACCATCTGGCACGGCTACACAACACCGGTCAAAGGGACTGGAGAAATTCTCAACCCGGAGAAATGGACAACCGAAATGAAGAAGAAAGCATAAACCGACTCAAAGGCACTGAACACACTCCAATGCGGCCTGATTAAGGAGGAGTTGAATTGAATCGGTTCATATGACAACTCCAAAGAATTAAGGGACTAACTAATCAAACTACACGAAGGAACCAACGACTCCAAGGTAACTAAACGTGATTTATTATTAAATCAATTATTTAATGTTAAAATACAGCCTGAAGAAACCGCAACACAACTACACATAAGAATCAAAGATATAATCAACGGACTCCACCTCATCGGCCACCAACTAGAAAATCGAGATATAATAAGGTACACACTAAACTCCTTCCCTCGAAATGCACTGTGGGCATCTGTGGTAGATTCCTATAAAGTTTCGAAGGATTTTCCTTAATTAAATTAGATGAATTATTTTGTAAGTTAGAATTACATGAGCAGACTAACTCTAGTCAAACTGAGATGGGTAGCTTTGTACGCAGATCAAAATAAAAGCAAGGAGGTTAAGCCCAAATCAAGATCGAAACAAGAATCTGAGAACGAGTCAGACTGAGATTCAAATAATAAAGAAGAAATGGTAAACATGGTAAGAAGAATGTTTATCAAAAAGAAGTTTGCCAGAAGAAATCAGAAGAAAACACAAGACGCCCCAACCACACCAAAATCAGAAGTAACATGTTATGGGTGCAACAAGAAGGGTCACTACAAACATGAGTGCCCTAAGGAAGGGAAGTCCAAGATTTCAAGACGAAGAAAAGCACTCAAGGCCACTTGGGACGAATCATCTTCGGAAGAGTCAGATCTAGAGGAACCAAAGCAAACGAAATTCATGGCACATATGGTAAGAACCAAAATTGAGTCTGAATCTGAGTCCGAGTCCGAATTTGAGTCCGACTCCGAGTCTGAGAGAAGTCACGGGTCTGTACCTGTTTCAGAAGGACTAGATGAGGTAAATTGTCTAACCAAATCCCAAATGATTAAAATAAATAAATGCTTATTTAAAAAAATGACAAAATCTGAGGATCATATTAACTTACTACTTGAGGAAAATAACAACCTTAAGAAGCAAGTTAACATGAACCCCTCATGTTAAATATGATAATTAAAAATTTATAAAATATTGACCAAGGAATCAGATTATAGAAAATTTTGGAAATTTTTCGGAGGTTAAACCAAATTTATATGCATTATTTAGAGTTATTTTTATTTTAACGAGGAGTTATTTGTTTTAATTTGACTAAGTTTAAAACTAAAACCTAGGTTTTAAAAACCCCAATTAAACTCTTCTTCACTCGATTCATTCGGCCGCCCCTCGCCTCCACGAGGGTGGCTCTCCATTTCTCACTGCCACCTACTTTGCTCTCCTGAGATTTCTCTTCTACTATCGCCGATCGCCACTGCCATTCCTCTTGTACCACGGGCCACCAACAGTTCTTGTCAGATCTGATCAGCCGTCACTCCTTTCCTCGACCAATCATCGTCGTTGGCCATCTTTCCTCGATCTAATCGTTGTCGCCTCTCTACCTCTTCTCGCAAACGGAAAAGGGGCATCGATAGGCACCATCAGCCAATTATTTCCCCTACCTTGAGTTGTTGCCGGATCCGACATCTGCTTCGGTAGAGCACCATAAGTGGGAATCCAGGGCATGCTAGCAAATTAACCTCTACAACAGTCAACCCTAGAACTCACAACTCCGGCCACTCCTCTTCCAGCTATGATCATCTCCAGTAGGTAAGAGTTTAATTGTTGAACTCAGTATAGGTTTGTGGATAGTGATTGGATCGATCTAGTAATTGTTTGAGGGTTAAACTATGATTTTCGATAATCTCGGGGTGAAAACTCCCATATCGGTCAGATTTTGGGTTTTTACCGGTGCTGTGGGCTACTGTTCTGGCCAGATTCCGACATGATTGACTATTGTCCGGTCACTACCACAGCCCTAGTAAAGGTAAGAGAGAAACTTCATTAGGGATTTGGTAGGTTTTTGGTTGATCATGAATTGTTGTGTTGTTGATTTTGGTATGTTTAGGTCGTATCTATTGTATAGTAAACTTGGATGGTGGTATTATTTGGCCTTCACATGTAGAGATATACATTCATCTATTATTAAAGGAGGTTAGGTTAAAGTTGAAGAAAAATTTGATACTATATTGTGTTAATTAGAATGATAATCTTGGAGGCTAGTATTAATTGATCATGGTAAGTATTGATATACTTACATTTATAATCAAAAGAAGCTAGGTTAAAAGTTAAAGTAAAGTTGGATACTAATTTGGTGGGATGTGTCGATTTGTGTAGTTGGAATTGTGCTTGTTTTGGTCATCTTGAGATTACTTGAATATAGGATTGGTTGTTGTGTAATTGTTTGGGTGGAGAATACGTTTGTGGGTAGTTATGTTGTGTGCGTTTTGGAGTTTAATATGTTCAGATTTGTGTAGATGAGTTTGTTTTGTTGGATCTTCATTGTGGGTCATGTGGAAATCATGGAGTAGGGTTGATGTTAATAATTTCATGGATGACCTAATTGGATGTAAGGATATCATCTTTGTTAGGTTTATGAGGAAGAAGAAACTCTTGGGTAAATATACCATGTAATTGGATTTCCTTATAAGTGGATTTAGTATCAATTGGGATAAGTAAATGTATATGAAGGGGTTTCGAGTTAAACTTAAATTCTAGGGTTCATTATCTATATTGTGTAGATCTCTACATTGATTGTGAATTATCTTGCAAAAGTTTGACTTGAGTGGGATATCTCTATTTGGAGGACTTATCAACACTACTTATTCTAGAGGCAGGTATTTCTTGCTCGAATTCTTTTATTTCATTGACCTTAGTGCATGATATGATTGGTAGATTAGGTTTGGAAGTTGACCTCATCTCTTGTTGTAACATATACTTCAGTTTGATACTTGCTGCTTGTACTTAGTTTGCTCTATTTTTATGTACATATAGTCTTTGCGATTTTGCTATCTCTGTAGCGTGTACACGTGTATGGTGTGCTCAATAGGAACATGTGTACGATTGGGTAATCATGTAGTTATTTAACATGCATGTGACATGTGTTTATGTTCACATGATAGATTCAATTATTCAGGCCATGTGATTGTGTACATGTGGGTGACATGTACCTTAGAATCATGCTTATGATCATATAGTAATAGACACGCATGTGTCTTGCATTTATACATACCTGATAGTTTTTGATTCATTCTATATCATGTAGATATTTATGTGGACACATGTATGACATGCACCGAGGTTGATATTGCATATAGAGATTACCATATCTGATTTGTAGTTATTTACACACGTGAGGCATGTAGCATGATTAGTATGTCTTCATGGATGTAGCTGAATACATTTATGTAGTTTAGACATATGTGACGGTAGATTTAC
>JBBUKS010369606.1:0-19463 GCA_038050645.1 Hedychium gardnerianum
ATTTACTAATAAAATTAAATGTCTCTAATAATAATATTGTATATAAAAATTTATATTTTAAAAAATTAATATTTATTAAAAAATATATATATTAAGGTCTTAAATTTTTTTCTGCCTAGGGCCTAAGAATGGTTGAGACGACCTTGATCCGAGCCCATGGCTTCTTAGGACCAGGAAGCCTAAAAAAAAAATCATATGCTCGTGCTACCCCTTAGGGGTGTCAAAAATGAACCCGACCCGACAACCCGACCTGAGTCGACCCGAAAAAATTAGGTTCGGGTTGAGGGTTTTCTGGTTCGGGTCGGATTCAGGTTGGGAGTTTTTGGTTTGGTTTAGCTTCGGGTTTGGGTTGGGTTCGGGTCGACCCGGTTTGACTTAAATTTAGGATTTAGGATTTTTTTAAGAGTTAAATCAAATTTTATTTTGAAAATTAAGAGGTTTTAGGTACATAAATAACAAAATGTAGTATAATAATGATGAAATATTGAGATAAAAGTGAAAAAAATATAGGAAAATAGCAAACAAAAGGTTTTTTTTTTCCGGGTTGGGCAGGTTGATCGGGTTATTCAGGTTCGGATTTAGGTGTTTTGAGTTGAGTTCGGGTTGAGATTTTTTTTAGGTAACCGCTCTCCAACCTGACCTGAACCCACCCGACCTACCCGAATTGACACCCCTACTACCCCTCCATCTTAATGGAACTAGTCTGTTAGTCTCTGTCTAGAAGCCTTCGGGGACTCAACAACCAATAATATAAGGTCCAAAGCAGTCGCTTGATTAGAGGGGAATTCGAGTGGGCTTCCTCTGATGTCCATACATTAGCACGCCTCAAGTAAGTATGATGGACCCATTTGATCCAAAGGGCATCCTTCATCTGTATTCGCCGCAGAACCTTAGCCAGGAGGGCTAGGTTCCAAGCCCGCAAGTCCCCTTCCATGTCTTATATTCGGCAAAAGGTGAAATCCGTCACCCAGACGGCCCCCTCCCTACGATTGTCCCACACCATTGGGAGGGAGTAAATCAGGAAACCGAAGTGGCCCCATGTGGTAGGGTATATCCACGACTTTTGTCGGGATTCGACTCTTGCTTGAATTCTGCAAATCTTCCACATTGTGACCCACTCGGCCATGCCCTAGGGGCCCTTCCATGTCTTATAGATTATGTACATGGAAGTTCACAAGTTGTGGTTCAGCTGTTAAGAGTAATGTCTTCATTTCAGCTGTTAAGAGTAATGATCTAATGGACAAATATGATAATGATCTTCTAACTTTGAGTGTATAAAGCAAAAGAGAGATTATTTGTTGTGGTTCAGATAAAAAGGATCATGTTTGAAAGAAAAATCAACAGAAACAGAGGAAATTAGGAGGTTTATCTTCAAACCTCTATCCCCTTCCATGTCATGACTAAATTTTTGGTTTATTTTTTGGTCTCAACTTTTGATGCATAGAAGGATATTGAAAAACAAAGATGCCAAATCCTGCTAGACCTTCTGATATATTTCTGTCGTTTGTTGCTTATTATTGTTCCAACCCTTGTGTATACTTGATAGGTTTTTTTTCAAGTACGAATTCATGATCATGATTTTATGGCACTGTTTGAAAGTTTCAAAAACAATTTTTCACTAGGCTACAAGAATCCATGAAATGCATAGTTTTCGTGAAGAGAATTATCATTGCAAAAACTTTAGCCAATATCCTTCAGGGTTTACAGTCTCTTGAATTTTGGAAATGTGAGTTCCTTGTGGGTTGTCACTCGGGAGCAAACATGTCGCGTGGAAAGATGAATGCCATTGTTGAGAAGTTCTCTTCTGGAAAGGTGCTCTCTGAATATTCTCTAATTTTTAAATTTCATCAACTTATATGCAGGGTACAAGATCCATCTCTTCCAATTGCATATTAATGAAGTGTAAACTTTATCCCAAACCCTTTGGAACTCTATTCATTCAATTAGACTTGACAATATTCTAACAAAATAATGAATTTCCTCTTGATATAATGTTGAAATGTAATCAAAATTCAAATGACACATGCTTCAGCCTGTGCATGGCTTTTTTTACTGCATCATTATACCAACCTGTGGACAAATTGTTAAAGACTACAATACTTAACTTGGTTGGTGAAAGAACAGCGGTTCTAGAAAAAAAGACCATTTACGTTATCTCTAATTTGTAACATATACTATGATTTGTCTTGTTTGTTACTCTAAAAAGTTTTAACATACTAATCATCCTACCCACTTTGAACCTATCTTTCAGTATGTTAGAAAATGGAATATTTGTTTACTTCTTCAAAAACAGTAAACGAAAAAAATCTTTACTGTTCACCTTATTTTCTTGCTTTCCATATCGAGCATATTAAAATTTCTTTTCATTTCTTCTATTCAATTTTTCTTCTAAAATATGCTGATAATCTAAAAGATGGTGTTCTTTTTTCTCCAGGATTTGCCTTATTGATAATTTTTCTTCTTTTTTATTTCATTCTCATAAATACATTAGGTGAATCTTCTAGTGGCTACTAATGTAGCCGAAGAGGGTCTTGACATCCAAACCTGTTGTCTGGTTGTGAGATTTGATCTACCAGAAACAGTTGCAAGCAATATACAGTCTAGAGGTCGTGCTAGGATGACTACTTCTGAATATGTGTTCCTTGTGGAGAGGTGCTTTTTCTGTTTCATGTTATGCGAATTGTGAGCATGTAGCTTTGTTTGTTCTATGAGGAAGTATGCAAATTTTTACCGTCATACAAGTCATTTCATTATTGCAGAGGGAATGAGCGTGAAAAAAAGATGTTGTGTGATTTTGTAGCTGGAGAGCATGTAATGAACACAGAAATTAGTAATAGATCATCAAATAAGACCTTTGATGATTTGGAAGAGATCACATATAAAGTTGATAGTACGGGCGCTTCAATTAGCACAGGCTGTAGTGTTTCACTCCTCCATCGATACTGTGACAAACTTCCTCGGGATATGTATGTAATTACCTTTTTTTAATTCATGGCCAGAGTTAGCTATCTCGTCTTGATTTTGTAATTTATATTATATTGCAGGTATTTCACTCCTACACCTAAGTTCTTATACATTGATGATCTAGATGGAACCATTTGTCAGATTATTCTTCCGCCGAATTCTCCAATTCGTCAGGTTGATAGTCTGCCTTGTATCTCGAAGGATGAAGCCAAAAGATCTGCCTGTTTAAAAGCATGTAAGGAACTTCATAAGCGAGGTGCTTTGACAGATTATCTGTTGCCCGTTCCAACTGCTGAGGAAAAGAATGGATCACTTACAAAGAATGAATCACAAAATCATCTTTCAGGAAACAACAACAATAATAATGAAGGTTTGATTCTTCAGTTTGCTTTGACTAATGTTTTAATGTATTTGAGCTAAATGCTTGACAGTTGACTTCGTGTTGTCAAGATAAAAGCTCAAGTCAAGAACTCTATGAGATGCTGATACCTGCTCTTCTTAGATGCTCATGGAAGAGTAATGATGCAAAGATAGATATGTATTTCTACTATATTCAACTTGTTCCCAAGCCAAATGATCGACATTACCGGATGTTTGGTCTTTTTATCAGCAATCTTCTTCCTGAAGAAGCTGAAAGCTTGGAAGTTGATTTACACCTTAATCGTGGTAGGATTGTGGATACAAAATTCTTATCTCAGGGGATTGCAACGTTTGACAAAGAGGAGGTACAAATGATTATTTAATCTGAAAGCATCATGTTTTGCTCCTGGCATTTACCTTACATCATGTTATTCTCTTTGTAGATAGTACTTGCACAGAAATTCCAGGAAATGTTTCTCAAGATCATACTTGACAGATCAGAATATTCCTCGAATTTTGTTCCCTTGGGCATGCTTAATGAAACTCACGATGTCTCATCAAACTCATATCTGTTGCTTCCTGTCACTGAACAAATTTCCGTGAAACAGAAGATGATTGACTGGACAACTATAAGACGATGCTTATCATCTCAAATCTTCACAAACAGAACATCTGCATTTGACAAAGTTTCCTATGGCAATGATGACACTTTACAACTTCTCAGTGGTTCAGTAAATAAATCTGATGTCTTAAATAGCTTAGTTTTCACTCCACATAATAACCTGTTCTTTTTCATTGATGGAATTTATTATGGAACAAATGGCAATAGTCCCTACAAGAATACAAGCTATGCAGAATATTACCGGGATAGGTAATCAGAATGTATATTTTACATGCCTTCTATTGCTTCCTGTAATATAAAACTACTACATGCTACCTTTTTCATATTTGTTACCTTAGGAGAAACACAACGCATGCTGATATACATCTACTTATGGATGGAGTCTTATAGAACAAAATTTGGTTACAATGGATTATTCGTTCAACTATATTAGCAAGAATTGCAGATGATTTAAATCCTCTAACTATTTAAGTTGCATGAAGATCTAGTTACATACACATGGAGAGGTTGACAAAAAGGTTGTAGTACTGATTTGGTTAGATTTTAGATGAACTAAAAGGAGTTGAATGATTTTCTTGAATGATTATTTGGAAAAAGAAATAACCTGAAAATAATTTCATCATTCTGGGGTTATTAGTATGGGATTTTAAATGTGGATATACTTTTCTCTATGTTTGATCTAGAAGAAGCCAATGAAGTAGATATGCACAGTATTACTGACAATTATACATGATTAATCACTACAAAGAATCCAGGCAACGAACTGGTGCACAGCTTCATCTAGGTGTTCTTAGTAGTTGGGCAGACCCTTAGGACATGGAGAACATATTTTTCAGCACCATTGCCAGAGATACAACAACTAGATTGAGCAAGGTGACATTGTAATCTAACTGTATCAGTTAGTAGCCCCCCATACAACATGTGCCAAATGAAGATGCAGAGTTGTTGGGGTCTGGGTAATCTCCATATACGCCACCATATGGACTACGATCTATCTGGTGGGATTTGGCACTAAAGTGCCCATTTGCTGCAACAGACCAAACAACCTTGTCTCTCCTGTGTCTACTGCAGGAGGAGGTTCTATAGCAACTTGATTGAGAGCACCAAAGGAGACATAAAGGTGCCGTAACATTAATGTTCCAGCCTCCATGATATACACAAACTTCAGCAACTACCATATTCTTCCACTCCTTTAGAATAAGAGATATAATAGAGGATAGCAGGGGTGTTCTACTCACCAACCAAATATCTGATTAAAAGAAAGTATTCTTCCTGTTTTCTATCTTGTATAAAAAACATCCTGAATGTGTGTCTATGTTTGACAAATTCCTTTCCACAAATGAGTTAGTTGGTTTTGTATCACAAGCAAGTTTACCATGATTCACCGTTCCATTTTCCTTGTAGAACCTACACCTGTAAAACATTGGAATTTATTAAAATACTAGCATCAAGTTTATGGACCAGGTCAATGGTATTGGCATTCATCTGTAGTAATCCCAATCCTTCCATAGTCCTTGGTGTAGGTTTAGTCCGGCTAGAGGGGAGTGGTGAATAGAAGGTGCACTTGAATTCACAATTTCTTGCACAATCAAAAGAAATAACACCTGTTAACAAAGGTTAGTTGCATAAGTGTTCTCATGTGTTAACTTGATCGTGTCAATTATATCACGATGGAAATAAAGACAGGAAATAACAAGATATTGCTAATACATCTAATGATCAACTAGTAGATTCGGTGACTAACCCAAGTTGAACATATTTGTAATAAACCGAGCTTCTACAATATATTCCAATCAATTCGAGGGACAATGTTTTAAAAAAAGGGTATCTATGTGAATATGTAAAGATAATGGACCTACATGTAAGTTTCCCTAGCTGTTCTAATACATATATGAAGTTTGAAGACAGTTACCTAGGGTATCCTGATTGGGGATTATTCCCCCGAAACATAAAAGTAATAAGAAAAGGAAGTATATCTCAGCAAAGTAGGAACTGTCCAAAGCTGCATTCTCCAGCTGCTACAATCGCTAGCTTCTCATCAGACTGGTAGATTCTTGCTTATCCATTTTTTCTTGAAAACTCCACTTCTAGACCAGGTCATCCCATTCCTTCAGCATATCTTTGAGACTTTTTCTTCTGAAAATTTTCATCAAATCGTGTCATCCAGGCCACAAAGATCCAACCCCTAGTCAAATGTATTCCCAATCTTTGCCAGCTGTCTGTTTATTGGTGAATTACAATCCAACCAAACCTTGGTAGAACAAGGAACAGTATCGTGGTGTTTTAGCTTGTGTTTTACTGCCTGCCATAGAATCCAAGCTGTTTGGCATTCATAAAAGAAATGCCCAGTCTCTAATATATCCAATGGTTTGAAATCTCAGACATTGTCAAGTGAAATGGTCGAAATGTGTTGATATTACTTGCCACAGACAATGCCCTTCCTCCTTTAATCTCCAATTCATCACGGGCTTCCTCCTTTAACCTCCAATTCGTTGCCTGCTTCCTCCTTTAACCTCCAATTTGTCGTTGGCACTGTGCATCGGAACATCGACACTATTGTTCCGGTCAAAGACCAAAACTTTGACACAACTCAAGATTTTGAACCTTGGTATATCCTTATGCTGCATCTGAACAGAGATCAGGCAAAGGGACTTTATTCTGGACGAGCCTTACCTTTGTGTTGACTCTGTCCATGATCACCAACCATGATAAAATGTCACCTTCTGGAGGCCATAGAAAGACATATGAGCTACTAAAAGCCTGAGGAAGCCCCTGTGTGAGTCATTGCTGTATATGATGAAGCTACTGTGAAATTCCCAGCCACCCTCCATTGCCTGATAAGTCTGTCTACCTCCAAGAGAGGACTTACCTGCTGCATCCTATCATGAAGGGCTCTCAAATCACTTTGAAAATTGGTCCATTAAGGTTCAAACCCAGAAGTGGCTGTGAAAGCAGGTGAATCTCTTATCCTAAATTGGATGTCTATTGACCCCCTGTTTAGCTATCCTCTCCCATAATTTCTGCTCTTCTGGTCTTAATGGGCTTACATGAAGGCTTATAGATAGGTGGCCTTTACCGTGTCTGATGGAGAGAAGGTAGGTATGTGTGAATTAGTTTGGCTCTTCTGCAATTTTTGTAATGTTCTTGCAGAAGGCTTGATTGCTACCCAGACCTTGCAGTTCTTTTTTGGCTCGTTGTAGATTCCTTCGGCATGTGCCTATGCAAAATCTTTTCCCAAACTAATTCAAATAGCAGCTAGTCAAATTAAGTTAGGAAGTAAAAGGCAAATACTAGGTCAGTCTTAATACAAAGCGAAGAAAGAGTTCTAAGAATTTCAGCGAACCGTTCTAGTTTCTTGAGAAATGACAATGTTAGGGGTTGAAAGTGGAAAATAATATAGTAGAACTAAAATTTTCTCCTACCAATAAGCTGTGTTGAGGACAGTTTCTCGATAAAATTCTCATATTTCTTTTATTGTTTTGATATAGTTTTCTTTCATCCTCTTCTATATCTCCTTTAATCATCATTCTTTAGTTGGTTAACCATGTAATTTCTAAGGTTACCAACCTTCCCATACTAAAATACTAGGTTTTTCATATCTCATTTACTCTACTTTTTAGCCACTCATTCTGTTACAGTGGTTTCTCATATTTAATCATTTATGTTTGAATTGATTCTTTGTTGTGTATAGCAACGGTGGTAAAACCCAAAGCTTATGTGTGATGTCACTGTTAAATCCAGGCTCAAGATTAAGCTATCCTATCCAGAACAACCTTTCTTGAAGGCCAAACAGCTCTTTGTTTTGCGTAACTTACTGCACAATAGAGTACAAGAGAATACAGGTGACTCTAAATTTCACATTATATTTGTTTTTCACATGGACATATTTATGGTAAAAGGCTCTACTGTTGCAATATGTCTTTTAGTATGAGATTTATTTTAAAACTTTTTTGTCTCATAAGTTCAATACAAATTTAAAAGCCAAGCACCCATCCACATAGAAACTCTAGTTTCAGGTATATATATATATGCTAGTCCAATTATTTCAAAATATCAGTTGAGTTGATAACTTTTATTGAGGATTTAACAGGTAAGAACATTGATAGATGTGTAGATAACTGATTATTTTGTCTGCACATGTCTAGGTAGGATTTTATGCTTAATAACTCGTTTTACCATCAGAATTTACTAATATATTTTGAAGGTATATAACTCTCATATTGTTAGCAATATTTTACATGTTTCCATTCATGATTAATTTTGTATCAGAAATATGTACTACAAGGATCATTATCATAAAAGTTATTTTCACATGTATCATAAAAATCCTTATAGCAACTTTACATATACAACTCTATATAATTTCTATGTACGTAAAAGCCCCTAACTATTTAAAATTGTGTTCCTAACAATTCACAATATCATGTATGTTATACCTATTGCTTTTACACATATGTTATATTATGGGACTTAGCGCCAAAAGCCTCTTACAAAGTAGCAAAACTTTAGATTGTCGTTTCCTATAAGATATTTTCTTTCAAAAATTTCTTAGAAATATGACCAAAATTTACAATCTTGCAAAAGTTTGGATCTTATCCTCAATGGCGGTTAGTTGGTTCAGAAAATTTGATGTACTGTCCGTTATGAGGATAAAACCTTTTATAGCAGTTGCACAATTGGCAAGAACTAACACTATAACTGGAGGTTAGTGGTTCTACCACATAAAGTTTTGCACTAGGAAGGGAACACATTAGTGACTTCAACAAGTTCTAGAATGGGTGTATGGATTCAAATAATTAGAAGTTTGTTGCTCATATATCTTGTCACTCAAACATTCACTGCTTGATGAGTTTCTGGTTCTCCAATTATTGGGTTCCTCCATCACCTAGAATAATGCATCTCCCTATATATGTGTACTTGTATAAATTTACCTTACTAGTGAGATATGATGACTGAATTTTTTTTATATGTTGTATGAGATAGTGCTACAGAATAATAAGCTCAATGTTTAGTTCATTGTGAGTTACAAAATTGCAAGTCTGCAGCTGATACAAATTGTTTCAGTTGTATCTCAATTGCTTGCTTCACAAAATATCACTACAAAATGGACATATTAAATAATTAATATTCTAATACAATTGTAGTTGAGATCCATGTGATCAATGATCATCTTTTGCTCTATAAATGGATTGCGCATGATCTTATTTACTATAATAACCATTACTTTGACCCTTTCTTTGCAAAAACAGAGGCCCGTGTATCAAATGAGCATTTTGTGCAGTTGCCTGCGGAGCTTTGTTCTTTAAAAATAGTTGGATTCTCTAAAGACATTGGGAGTACTTTGTCTTTGTTACCATCTTTGATGCATCGCCTTGAAAATCTTCTTGTTGCTATTGAACTGAAGAATGTGTTGTCTTCATCTTTCCCAGAGGCTTCTGAAGTTAGAGCTAGTTGTGTATGTGTTCTCATTCTTTTTGGGTTAATAGATTGTAGTCTGTGCATAGGTTCGCAATAAGAAAATATATATACGTCTACATATTAAATTATTTTGTCTGAATCAGAATAAGTAAATTGCAGATCCTAGAAGCCCTTACTACAGAAAAATGTTCGGAACGGTTTTCTCTTGAGAGATTTGAAGTGCTTGGTGATTCTTTCCTGAAATATGCAGTTGCTCGTCAAAGCTTTCTTTCCTGTGAGGCCCTTGATGAAGGGCAGTTGACCAGAAGGAGATCTGGTGTTGTGAATAATTCAAATTTATATGAGCTAGCAATTGCACAAAATTTACAGGTAACACCTTTTTCGTTTATGTATCCTTGGAAAACACATTTTGTCTTTGCAATCTTCACTTCTGTTCTAAATGTTGAAGTTGGATGTAGTTCATTGAATCATTCTTTGGGAGGAGGTGGTGGTGGTGGGAGTGATACTCTTAATATCTGCACACCTGGATCTGACATTTTCCCTCGTGGGACTGAGCATAGAGCAGCAGCACACTGCTTCATGCCCATCATGACTGAAGGATTGGTTCCATCTTATTAAGATGTGACATCATGTTGGAGTGAGTTGATGCTCTTTCCATCCTAAATGATTGGTCAATTTGAAGGGATATCCTCTTACCATGTGCAACCATGGGGCACTGCACTTGTCCAATTGAGTGCAGGAGCATTCTATCTTCCACATTAAACATGCAGGTGATTAAACTTCATTTCAAAGTAAAAGTAGGATGGAGAAAGAAGAAATTTTAGTATCTCAATGTTGACAACATTGCTACTATATGGACTTCCATAACAAATAGAATTAGATATCAGCCTAATTGAAGAGTATAAAACAAGGTGTAACTTCAAGAGAGCCGGTAATGATGATGTGGTGTTGTAGGATTCGTAGTTGATGTAATGAAATAATGAATATGTGTTTAGAAGATTGTGAAAACCACAGTAGTATAAAGGCCTTAAATAATTATGAAGCAGTTAAACATAGGCAAGAAAATGATAAATAACAGAGTTCAAAGATCATGGTGATTTCTGTAGCAACACCAGAGTTTTAATATGAGAAGGATAGTTCATGATTATTCAAATCATAGAAAGGAAGTGTATAAAGGACAAAGATCCAAAGGCTATATGTATGGCTATTGAAATTATGTCTACTAATTATATCAATGTGATAAATACCATTATATGTCATGACTATTGTTAAAATATTGAGTTCTTTATAGCTTTATGTATATTCTAATTTCTAAATAAACCCGCATAGTATTTGCTATTTGCAGATGATATTATATTAGAATAATTTTGAAAAGTCAATTGTTATGACAAGTGTTTGAAACTAAATATTTTAAATTAGGTAAAGGTAAAATAAAATATTCGTTATTAATGAAGAGAAGTGAATAAAATTTAACTTGTACTGAAAATTTATTCATGGACGAGTTTGAATATGGGTCAAAGAATTGTGTTGATTTTTTTTGCTATCAGGTAAAAATACATTCAAAACTTTATCTAACAAAGGTATGGATGCTTGTGTTTGCATTTTTTTTTGTTGAAATCAATTCATTGTCTTGTAACATATTCTACAAGAGAAATGGGAATATAATATAATATATATATATATATTATTTGCTTTGCAGTAGTGTATTTTGGTCAAGCTTGTTGCAGTTATTCATAGTTGATTATGGTCTTGAACAACTTTCCTACAAACTACAAAGTGATAATTCAAATTACTTTCCATGTTCCTTTTTTTTAGTTTTCTTCTTGAAACTTTTCTATTTTAGATGTTTACACTAGCTTAATTTGTTTCTTTTTGATAACTGATTTGGCAATATTTACAAGTCCATTGAAATCAAACTTTATTTTTTTTAATTGTCTGTTGTATTTAAATTTCAGGTCTATATACATGATGATTCGTTTGATCCATCACAATTCTTTGCACTTGGCCGCCCTTGTAAACAGTTTTGCAACACAGATACTGAATCTATTATTCATCCTCGAGGAAAGATCGATGAGAATGGTGGAGATGAAAGATGTAATAGTAAATGCACCAAATCACATCAATGGCTGCAAAGGAAAACCATTGCTGATGTTGTTGAGGCTCTTATTGGTGCTTTTCTTGTTGAAAGTGGGTTCAAAGCTGCAATTGCATTTCTACGTTGGATTGGCATACCAGTAGATTATGACATTTCAAATGTTTATCGAATTTGTGACTCAAGTAACAATAATTTGTCTCTTATGAGTAATATCAATGTGAAGGGACTGGAAGGAGAACTAGGTTATAGTTTTCGTTTTAAAGGCCTTCTTCTTGAAGCTTTTGTGCATCCTTCCTACAGTAAGCACTCTGGTGGTTGTTACCAGGTCTGTCTTTTAATGACATGTTTAAATCTATGATAAGAATTCAATCAAAGTTTCATAGTATAGTAAGCTAAGTTGAACATTGCATATAAAGTTTTTCTGATGCATGAACTGCCTTCTATTTCTTAATTAGAAACTAGAATTCCTTGGAGATGCTGTCTTGGACTACTTGATTACATCATATCTCTACTCAGTTTATCCAGAATTGAAGCCAGGTCAAATAACAGATTTACGCTCATTAGCAGTTAACAACAACACTTTTGCGAATTTAGCTGTTCAGAGATCCCTTCATAAGTATCTGATACAAGATTCAAGGTGTCTTGCAGAAGCAGTACATGAGTTTGAAAGTTTTGTTCTTTTATCTGATTTAGAAAAGGACCTCATCGAGGAACCTGCATGTCCAAAGGTAAATTGATTCTGTTAAATGGTTCTTCATTGGTGTATTCATGCTTTAGTTATTATTGATATCTGACACTCCACTTTACTATGTATTAGTGTAATAAAATGTGATTTAAAAAATTTGAATATCAATAATGATTTACTCCAGCATAAATCTTAATGGAGAGATAAGATTCATGTAGTTCAGATAATTGGGGCACACACAACTTGCGAAGGGGTTTATAAAACTAAGACATGTCAAGTGTCACAGTTTGAGGTTAACCATTTTAAGACACCGTTGGACCTACAAATTAATTAACTTGTTCCTCTCTTTTTTGACGGTTGGTATACTTGGGTTTAGAGCAAATCTAAAATGTGATGGCGGGGTCATCATTGGATTGAATCCTTATATTTCTTTGATTAAGAATAAATTTGGGTTATTACTTAGACTTATACTTGGTTTTGGAGCAAATCTAATCCTTGAAATTGTGTGGTGCTCTGGTTGGGAAGAGCTAAAATGTGATGGCAGGGTCATCATTGGATTGAATCTTTATATTTCTTTGATGAAGAATAATTTTGGGTTATTAGGTAGACTTTGAACATCAACAGTTAAATCAGAAATGGGGAGCTTGTGACACCTAAGTTTAACTGCCCATAGGTAGTGGTGGGCTCACAAGGGGCATTGATAAGAGTTACATGAGAGAACTATCATTAACTTGAACATAAGCAGTTTGGCATATGCTTAGCCCTATCTAGTTAGTGCTCTACCTCTATAACCATGGCTAATTGTTATATTTGGTAAAAGTGGATATAGGCCTAGTCTTGATGAGTCATTCCATTTGGAAACACTTATATGTAGTGGTCTTCCACTAGTTGGATCTCACGTGCTATTGACTAAGGAGACTTTGGACCTTACTAAGGATGTCAAGGATTAAATGAGATCTTAACATATCAATTTATTACCATGTGATAAGTTGTGCTGTAATAAGAGTGCTTTACAGGACTTAAATGATTGAGAAATTGTGTCAGATTTGTCTCAAAGTTCTCTAATTTTTTATGTCATAAATTTGGTAATGTTATGTTAATATTATACTAATAAATTCTATAAATATTAAGTAAAGAGTTAATTTATTAAATAATAAAGATATATTTAGATTTTTTTAGATTTTCTTATTTATTGTGAATACATTTTTCTTATTTTCCAATGACAAATATAAAGGCAATCAAAAACTCAAAGTTCCCTCTAAAATTGAGTTCCCCTCCATTCTAGCTACCAGCCCTCAAGTTGAGCTACCTTTACCATACACCAAAAGAATAATTATACGATAAATGATATCATACAAGCACAATCACAAAACATTTTAATCTAGGTAGCTCACTCATTGTCTAGGCAAGCACAATATTACATGCTCAAATGACAAAAAAAAAGAAAAACATTACATGCACTCAACAATCTCTCATGGTTCTTGTGCCTTCAGATCTTTAGATCCTTGAATCTATTAAACTTCTTGTTGAGTCCAATGTTGCTGTGCAAATTTAGAGCAACACCTCGATCCAAATCTCACTCTAGAGTCCATCAAGCCCATTCCCTATTTCTAGTTCACTAACACGATCCAAGCCAACTCTGAGGCAACATACTCCATCACCAACTATCGATCCAAGCCTGCTATGCTCGAGTCCACTGAGCTCCTCCCCAAGCTCTAGTGCACTAATTCAATCCAAGCCAAACTTTCAAGCAGCGAGCTCCTTGCTGAGCTCCACAATCTTAACGATTGTCATATCCATAATTTGATCCCATTGGGTCCATTGAGCACCACCTCCACACAATCCATGTCTCCAATCGTCGAGCACATGATCTCAATGATTATCATGTGCACTGTCAAACTATTTGCACACACAATGCACATTTAAAACCATAGGGAGGACCTAACTTAAACCAGATTGCCAACATATCAAAACAAAACAACATGATTAAATCCAATCACAAGGCAAGAGTTGTTTCACTAGCAAGATTGAGTGAGCATGCATTAGGTATCTATAGGTGAAAATCAGATGAAAAGCTGGAAAAATGGCTACTAGTTCTTAGGCAATGCTAATCGCTGTTGGCTTATTGTAGCACCTGGTAGACACTGCTCTCTGTATCACTCCTATTGTGTAGGTCAGGATGGTGAAATTATGGATCCTTAAGACTTTACTGGTCTTCATTCCTGGTTGGACTGATAAGTATATGTTTGGCAATACGGAGTGATACCTCAGACATTGGTTCTGTTTATATTTTCAACCGTTAGACAAGGTTGGTTTTATCTATCCCATGCTATGAAGGTAATAATGCTTTTTGGTGTATGCTTGTTATTTTCTGGGGAATTTAGTGAAATTAATACGAATTTTATAATTATTCAAGTAGCAAAAAGTAATTTTCATTGATACATAGAAAATCTTCCTTTTGCAGCTGCAGCACGTTTTCTTGATCAACATACTTCAGTTTGTCTGGACTCTACTGTTAGCTTGTATTAGAAAAAAGTTATTTGTTCACTATGTCGTTGATTAATTTGTGAATTTGTCATCAATTTGTTAGGTACTTGGTGACATAGTTGAATCTTCTGTTGGTGCGGTACTTCTCGATACTGGATTTAACTTAAAGATTGCTTGGGATTTAATGCAAAACCTATTGAAGTCTGCTTTGGATTTCTCTAGTTTTCAGATTAATCCTACTAGAGATCTACGAGAACTTTGTCAGCATTTGGATTTCGTGTTGGGGCTCCCAGAGCCAATTAAAATCCATGAAGGATATCTTGTCAAGGTAGAAATTGATATAAATGATGAACCGTGGACATTTAAATCAAGCAACAAAAATTCTAAAGCTGCTAGAAGAATGGCTTCGCAAGAAGCACTTTCTTGGCTAAAGGTATGGCCAATACACCACTTCTCTATTTGTTTTTATGTTGTCTATTTATTCATGACACTAGTTCACATATGTATTCTTAAAACTAGTTCTAATATGATCAAGAGCTAAAGCTATTGTTGTTTCTAGAAGTTTCAATTGCCTATTTGTTTAATTTTTTAGAGCATGCCTAAAATCTTTGTGTGCTCACAAAAATTCAATTATAAAAGCTTTATATTGTAAGGCCCATCCCTATACAGGAATATATTTCTTAGAGCTAAGCATATAAAAATATTCATTAGACTTTTCATCTAAAAATAAAAAGTTGGCGTTACTTTTAAGTTGCCACTTATATTGAACTCTAAGTTTGGAAAAAGAAAACAATGCATTGCGTTGTTGTGAAGAGATAATTACATGCGTATATAGAACTCAATATAGGAATTCTAAACCTAAAATATCAATATGAATCTACTGCAGCAATAAGTCTGTAACCTAAATGTCTCTTACAACCCCCCCTCCCGCACCCCACCCCCCCCTAAACTTGAACTTAGATACTACCTACGCCCATCTTGTTACATAAGCTAGACAAACTCTTATAGTCAAATGTTGATTAGGCACGATCAAACTCTTATAATGAACAAAAATATTACACATACGCATGCAAAATAAAGGTTATGGGGCTATTGGAGCACATAGCCAACAATTCATCTAGCCCTAAAACACCACAGCTAACAACATCTCATGAGGATAAGAGAGATCATAGGAATGAATCTCTCGAGTAGGCTTCTTCTTGAAATGTCATGTACAACAACACACAATAGACCAAGGGAAAGAAAAAGATTCTCAAGTGTCCTTGGGAAAAAGTAGGACAATTTGACTGTTTGCCATGGACAATGTCACTGTACACTAGACAACTTTCATAATGTGTCACTATCAGAAATGCACAACAGAAGCCCAAGAATATCACACGTAAGGGCTAAAAGCAGTAAGTACTAATAAGGAAAAACAAAAGGATTAGGTAGACTTTGAACAACATTACTAACAAGTGTCTACTCAAATCTCATTGGCCAAACATCCTCTGCTGCTGCCAGTCTCTTTGAAGGCAAAAGGAATTAAGGAAAGTAAATCAACAAAAAAAAATGCCCTGATTAGGAACGTGATAAGTGTGATTTACATATATCAACTAACATCAAAGGTGCAGCAACACCATCAATTTAGCATCATATTCAATAACATGAATACAAAATCACCACCTTCAACCATGCATATTACTTGATATAAATGTTATAGCTAAAGATAGCATACCAACAACCTACAACTGCAACAGAAAATGTAACTACATGTATGATAAATGCACTAATAACTCTGCAATCTATGGTCATGTTAACTGTGGCACCACATGCTCATTACATGGATGACTGCCTAAAACCGATAGTTTTGGATAGTATCATGGCTAGCGTCCTAAACTCAAATAAAATGAGATAATGGTATAGGTTTTCATTACTCCTGCTTTTGTGGTACCAATGGATCTATGAATATAATTAACATAGGACATAGGCCTCCTCAACACAACCATCATATTACATGCTCCATATAACATGTGATATCCATCAGTCTATCTACTAATTCAACATACACCATATTATTACTACAAATCATATAACATTGAATGCCTTAGCTTATAAACAATATCATGACAATAAACATAAACTCATATTGAGCACAATTTATAAGATAAATGTTAAACATGTAATCAAACATGATATCATAACATAAAATAGACAATACATGACCTGAGAAGGTAATCTAGCATAATGGTAAGAGAACAAATTCAATCAAAGATAATAAGATAAATCAAATTTCCTCACTAGTTTTTGTTTTTCCCCAATCAACTTGACTTAAACATTCTGACTTACCCTACTTTAAGAAGCAATCTAGGCAAACACTATGTGGCTGCCTAGGCAAAAGTGGAAGGGATCAATTCACCTAATGATCAAGTAGTCTTGTTCAAGGTTCAAAATCTTTGAGCTGTGTTGATGTTTCAATGCATGATGTCGGTAATGGATTGGAGTTGAAAGAGGAAGGAGATGAAGCATAGGAAGGAACACTCTTTGTGTTGAGCATTTTAAATTTGTACTATGTCAGGTGAAATGGTCAAAACGTATCATTCCGGTAAATTACCAAAACTCGATACCACTTAGCACAGACAATGTCTCCTTCCTTTGCTTCATCTCTTTCCTCCTTCAACCTTCAATCTGTCACCAACACCATGCATCGGAGCATCGACACGATACTAAATCAGTTCGAGTCAAAGGTCAAAACTACATTGCTCGAGATTTTGAACCTTAGTGCCGAGTGGTATCGTGTTTCGGTAATTTACCGGAATGATACGTTTCCACTGTTTCACCCGGCATGGTATAAGATTTCAAACCATGGTGCTGTTTTCCAGTTGTTCCAAAAAGTGATCAGCCTAGGCAAACCAGGCAGTCCAAGCGTCTTAGATGGGCAGTTTAGGTAAAAAAGCATTTATCTAATTGGTTCACTTGAATAAAATCAGAATATGCAGACCAACCACATCCATCCTCTTTTGTTATGTTATACGTTAATTAAATTGTGTTGAGTTTTCTTCATTGTAATGTAAAATATAATGTTATATGTTAATTAAATTGTGTTATGTGTCATTTATTAATTATCTTGCAAATTTTACTTTCATTGGGTTATACACTTTGCTAGTGATAATGTGTCCTATATATTTTATGTTGGCATGTACAACTACTTCAACATTATTTTAGACATGTTAGAGTGTCATATATGTAGTAGGCATTGTCATCATAAAGTAACACTGAATTCATGCCTTACTATATTTAAAACTTTCGACTAATAGATGTGTTAAAAGCATTAAGATTATACTATTTGAAAATAATACAAAGGAAAAGTTAATTCTATAGTGCTTATATATATATATTTCTATTCTTTTTACTTATTCTTCTCTATTTTATTTTAATATTATTTAGTGCTGACCACCTAGGCCCCTGAATGGCGCTTCACCTCTAACCTAGGCTCTATGCAATTTTTCAACTGTCAACTATCCTCCGCTGGAAAAAGCCTTTTCAAACCTTTGTTAAATTATTTGGACTAGCTCAATTCAGACTCATTAAGTTTTAATTCCATTTGTATTGTGTCAACACTTGCACACTTCAACGCGTGCCAAAATTAAGAGTTTTGTTCCTATAATCCTCATGAGTTTCAATTAACCCAAGACCTTTGTTGTTGGAATTAGTTTCTCCACATGCTTATACATATATTTTGATTAACCACTAAAAGAGCACTTGAATCTACAATTATAACTAGGAAAAAGCATAGGCACAACATATGACTACATCTTGGTTTCTCCTACTTCGAGGTCATTTCTCTTTGTTGGTGTTGGTGTTTCACTTGATGCTTCCCCTCTTCCCTTCCCCTCTATTTATAATGTTTTTATCTTTTCTCCATGACTATCAAAGGATAAGTCACAGGAAGAAAATCGATGTTGAATGGTACCGACCAAGATAGACTATATCTCAGTTGGTATTTTACCAGTGCCAATATTGGTATAGGTTGACAATAGAAAATACATTTGGGCTGTGTCCATTGCCATTTGAAATCATGACCTTAACCTAACATGATGGTTGTGCATTCTCCTTGCTAGTGTTTCCTAATTGAGTTTTCACTACTTCTATAGTTGTCACTACTTCAAATACACTGGTAAGTGGAGTATATTGTGGTTTCTATTAGAGGCAAAACCTTAAAAAATTAACCTAATCCATATGCATAGATTTGCTTTCCTTTTATTTTTTAAAATGAGAAAGTGATACAAATTTAATTGACGATGTGCAAAATTATAACTTGGCAACACTTCCTATCTGCTACAAAGTATTAATTATTTGTTTCAGTACTGGTTTAGTCTTATCCCACAGTCCTAGCCGACAGTGTGATGCATCAACATACATGATATATATTGGTTCCTACTTGATCATGTCAACTTATAGTTTTTCTTGAGTTTATAATTTATTAATTGCTATTGACTCACAGTCTTTCGACTCAAATCTAGTGTGCTCTAAACTCTTAAAACTATTTATTCTTCTATATAAGATTGTTACATTGAAGTTTCATGATTCCATATTCTTCTTTACCCTACTAAATTGTCATAAGCTTCTGATCACTTACAATGTTCATTAACTTGGCCTGCTTTTCTATGAGAAGCTCCAGATCTCAAAGATTTGAAAACTGATCTTGTAAGGCTGCACATGGATTACTAATGTAAGAGAAAGACAAGTCTAATTCAGTTTCTAATCCTTCATAATTATAAACATGAGAATACTACAATATAAGCTACCAGAAAGAACTTACATCCTATTGCCGGAGATGTCCTGTCGCTGCCTTG
>JBBUKS010369715.1:0-19463 GCA_038050645.1 Hedychium gardnerianum
AGATGATCGAAAATCCCTATGTGCTCTACACTTCCATTCATACAGAGGACAACCATTATGACTTTCATGATGAATTCTGTTAGTTATCTAGGTAATTTACTTGAATTCTCATTTAGTAAAGCCAACTTTCCTTTGAACTTGTCATGCTTGATTGCCCACTTTGGTTTGTAGGTTGGGAGTAGTTGCCATAGAAACTTTGAAGAACATTTTTTCCTGCTTAGGTGGTCTTGAATTAATTTAAGGTTAGTCCTTTTGTCTTGTGTTTTTGTAACACCAATCATTTTTCCTCATGCAATTATGTACCTACTATCTTTTTTGTCTCTTTGATATAGATAATGTACAAACTGGGAAGTTCAGAAAGTGGTTTTGTTGATTTTAGCTGGAATTTCCATCTTTACGTCTAATGCACAGTATCCTTCTGATCATCTATTTGTATATATATGTACAAAAGTCATAGATATTCATACATTGTTGACATTTCTTTTGTTAATTATCCTGTTTAGGCAAGACCATGGTTCCATCACGTTGTGAATTTATGTCTCTCATCATTGTTCTTTTCGATCATAAAAGGACATCATCTTAGGCCATAGATCTCATTTGAAGACAATAATCTAAGTTTGCACTGATAGATTACTCTGATGAATAGTGCATATGTGATTATGGATTTTCATGTGTTCATAAGTGCAGTTACATCATGCTTAAGTCAAGGATGATTTTATTGTTTTGTTTTAGTTTTTGCAAGCTATTAGCTACTTATTGTAAATATAAGATAAGACTAGGGTTTGAAGTACCAGATAAATAAAGAAAAAAAATCATAGGAGTGTAGCAGAGAGGAAGAAGTTAGTAGAGAGAGAGAGCGCGCGAGAGAGAGAGAGAGAGAGAGATAGCCCTTGCGCTTAATTAGTTATTTGTTCAATCCATGGCAATCTGCTTAATTAGTTATTTGTTCAATCCATGGCAATCTATTTGATGTTAATCACCATATTTATTTATTTGATAAGCTTTATTTAATCCTATACTAATTTTCATTCTATTATAAATTTTAAAATATTCATTTTATTTAACTTAATTAGTTATTTAAAAATAAATAAAAATAAGTTGAGATAAAATTTAAATAAGATAAAATTTAGTATTTAACATATTAATGTGAACAAGCAATAAGAAAATTATAATTTGATGTGATTTTGTGGTTTTCTATATATTCTCTTAATTTTAGTTCAAGCATTAAATCAATTAAATGAAAATTTATTTAATTAAATATAAAAGATAATTTTAGTTTGATAAAATTTATTTATGTTCGTTTAATAGAATATATGAAATAAATAAATTTGAATATTAGTAAATTTGATTCATGAACAAAATTTATAAATAACTTATTTATTAACTTTATAAAATTTAATTGTAAATTTATTTCTTTTTTTATTCAAATATATAAATATATAGTAATTTATAAATTTTAAATTATTCATAATATATTAAAAACAAAATAATAATATAAATTTTATGTATTACATAAAGATTTAAGATAATTTATAAGTACAATAACACTATTAGTTGAGCTCCATAAATAGCTCGGTTCGAGTTTAATAAGATTTTTAATAAACAAGCATGAACAAACTTGATAAATAAATAAATAAATTTAAACATAGCTAAGCTCGGCTTAATTCAGTTTGTTTACACCCTTGAAAAGGTATCGATTGAGTGGGGATAAGCTTGAGAGAAGATATCTAGATCAAGTGGTGACAAGCTCAAGGGAAGGAGGCGACGATCAAGTGGTGACAAGCTTGGGGTAGCAGACCTAAATTAAGTCATGTTTAGAGTACTCGAGGGTAGAAGGCTCACACCAAGTGGTGATATGCTTGAAGGAAGGAGGCCCAAATCAAGTCGTGCTCAAAGTACTTGAAGGCAGGGAGCCTAGATTCAAGGAAGGGCTTAATGAACTTGAGGGCAGGAGATCTACATTGAGGGGGATGCTTGTAGTACTTGAGAGTAGGAGCCCTAATTGAGGAAGAGCTTGATCAACTTGACGGTAGGACATCCACATCGAGTGGTGCTCGGAGTGCTTGAGGGTAGATAGCCTAGATCAAAGAGAGGTTAAAGACCCAAAAATATATGAACCATGTTATGTGATTAATATAATAGAATCTTGGGGTTATTTTTGAGCATGTAAAATGCATAGATGTGCGATTGCCTAGATAGTGAGTGAAGTACCTAAAGGTTGTTGCCTTGCAACATTGGGAGGTATTCGAGTTGTGTTTGTTAACAACCTAAAATTAGTTGAGCTCAATCGAATCACCTGGGTAAGCAAGTCAATGGCTATAGTCGACTAAACTTGGTAGATTAGTGGACTAAATAACTGTCAATTGAAAGAATAATCGTATTTTAGTTGATTGAATAGTATATAATTGGAATTGTAACATTTAAATTATGTATCATCAGTCAACTACAGACTTAGAAATTAGTTTTTTTTTCAGGAGAACGTCGAGGCCAAGGCTAGATAAGTTGTTGGCGAGATTTTGTGCATGACAAACTCAACATAATACTTATAATTTTCCTTTGTTCAAGCTAATCAAGTGCTCAAGAGAATCCAGGTGTATGGACCAATGTTGAAGGCTTAAACATTTTAAGCTTTTAGTAATTCACCTCTTTCTTGCTTTCGTATTCATCTTTGTAAAGAGATGGGAATTTTTTGTCGAGAAAAATTCTAGCTAGGGTTAAGTTTGGAGAGAGCTTGCAAAATTTCATTGTTTGGGTTAAGTTATTATCCTTAAACGTTGTGAATTTCAATTTGTAGAAGTTTACCCTATCATAAGAAAAAAAATATGATATACCCAGCTAGTTCTGGGGTGACCGATTCGGTCCAACGAATTTTTTTTTACTGATCACCGGGATAAATCGGAAAGCGCTTGTAGCGGACGATCTAGAAATCCAATATTTTTTGATTGCACGCTACATTTAAAGATTTTTTTTATAAATATATTAAACATTAAAAAGGTGAGACATCAAACATGTCATAGGTTATGAAGTAGATGTGAGGCTCCCAAACCACATTAAATAATCTTATTAATTAGCATGTGTTATTTTTCTTTTGTATTATGTTTCTATTGTGATTTAATTTTAATATTCTAATTATCACACATACACTTACTACTAGTCTTCAATTTGAACTGATGTTTATGCAAGGATTCGTTAAAATTTGACACCATCTATTCACCCCCTCTACCCGTGTATTACACGGCCTTACATCTCCCTCAATGTCAAAAGAGAAAGCAAGTTATCCTCCTAGATCACAAACCCATATAGCTATTATAGGTGAACCACACTATCTAGTATCTTACCAAACATATTGAGGGTGATAACGACGACAATGGCACTAGAGACACTAGTAGAGTTTAAGATAATGCAAAGGTGCATTGATTTACCATTGTCGTTTTGGTCAATGGTGTTAAGTAGAGTCTAAGATGATTTTACTTATTCTTTTTGAATCCATTCTCGTGACTCTAATACCAAACTTATTGACCCTCATACAGTGGACTAACAGAGAAGGTAGAACATTCCACTGAAATTTTATCATGACTCAGACACTCCATATGTTGGTCTCATAATTATTTATAGAAAAATAAATTATAAATATTTTTTTTATCTCTAAATAATGATCATTACATAGGAGAGGGCAAGAATCTGACAAACATTGCGCTACAAAAAATTGACCTCTAGACCTTTTGGTAGCAACGCCCTATATAATGATCATCTGTCCATCCCGTGGGCATCATTGTAATTTTATTTCTGATTCAAAATTATATGTCATGTCATCTATTTAGGGCAAAAATCAGGTACCTCTTTTTTCAAATCATGGACATCTGACATTGATTTTTTTCATCAAAAAGATACCCACCCCACTTTGTACAATTATTCAACTGTCCTCCAGTACTATTCAAGTTGTTATTATTATTATTTCTCATCTAAATTCTAAATCGATCAAATGAGTTATAGTAGCTATAAAATCATAGCTGTTATACATGTTGTAGCAGTTGCGATTTTATAACTGCTACAATGTGAATGTTAGATGAGCAGGTATAATTAGTATTGTAGCAACTATGATTTCGTAACTGCTATAATAGTTATAGCCGCTACGATTTTATAGTTGCTACAACGTGAATAGTAGGTGAACAAGATTGAATCCACGTTGTAGCAACTACAAAATCGTAGTTGCTACAACGTGAATATTTTTGAATAAGTTAAGTATGCATTGTAATAGTTACAAAATCATACATGCTATAACATGTAGTAGCTAAAAAACCGTACCTACTACAACACGCCTGATTGGTTCTGGATTTAGGCGGGAGATAATAATGTTGTTTTGGCTAAATACCATGGATGGTCACGCTACGAGTCAATGAACAGGTTGACGTGCGCGACCTCCGGAGATTGTCGATGAAGAGGATGAAGGAACTTGAGATGCACCAAAAGAGGGTTAGAATGGCGTCGGGAATGTATCCCGGTAGGCCACTCCAACGCTCAAGTTAGGATTTTCTTAAGGTGATATGCGGAAGAAGAAGATTGAGAAGAGAGGTAGAACCTGGTGGAGTCCAAGAATTGGGGAGAGCTCTCTTGCACTTACCCTCACTAAGGTTTATATAGCTGTTAGTAGAGCATCTCCACGTCAGCCGATGCATCATTCTCGTATGAGCAGATAAAAAAACTAGATTTGACAGCCGTTAGTTGCTCCCCATTCACTGAGCGCCACGTGTTTGAGGGAGGACATCTAGGGGATCATATATGACACCCACTTATCGCCTCCATTCGTTCGATGCCACGTGTTCTTGAATATCCGTAGAGAAACAGTCTCATTGATGAGTAGGTTGCGTTGCCTTCTTATCCTCATGCCCCTCACATGCTTTCAGAAAGCCACGTGGGGTGTGGGCTTGCTTCGAGGATGAGGAGATGAAAAAGTAACGTTAATGTGGAGTAGTCTTAAGGGTAGACGAAGTCGAGATCCGATGCTGAGGCATGAAGAATGCTGGGATTTGAGACTAAGACAGGTGAATGCCGGGATCTGAGACTGAGACAGGCGACTGAGGCTGAGGCAGAAATGATATAAATGGCTGAGATCGATACTGAAGGATACTGGGATCCGAGAATGAGACAGGTGACTGAGTCCGAGGTAGAGATGACATCGGTGGATAAAATCGAGATTGAAGGATGATGGGATTCGAGACTGAGACAGGCAACTGAGGTCAAGGCGGAGATGATATTGGTGGCTGAGATCGAGACTAAAGGATGATGGCGCGATCAGGGACTGAGCCAAAGTGGATGTCGATGACTGAGACCAAGACTAAGTGATGGTGTCGAGATTTGGGACTGAGTCATGGTGGATGTCAGTGACTGAGACCGAGAATGAGAGATGGTGTCGGGATATGGGACTGAGCCTGGGTGGATGTCGGTGACTAAGATCGAGACTAAGCGATGGTGCCATGATCTGGGATTGAGCCAGTGTGGATGTCGGTGACTGAGATCAAGACTGAGTGATGGTGCTAGGATCTGGGACTGATTTAGAGTGGATGTCAGTAACTAAGACTGAGACTAAGTAATGGTGCCGGGATCTAGGACTAAGCTACATTAGATGTTGGTGACTGAGACCGAGATTGAATGATGTTGTTGGGATCTGGGACTGAACCGGAGTTGATGTCGGTGACTGAGACTAAGCGATGGTGTCGGGATCTGAGACTGAGCCAGGGTGGATGTCAGTGACTGAGACCAAGATTGAGTGATGATATTGGGATATGGGACTAAGCCAAAGTGGATGTTAGTGACTGAGACAGAGATTGAGCGATGGTGCCGGGATCTGGGACTGAGCCAGAGTGGATGTCTGAACATAACAACTGGCTTGCTCCTGATCTGACTCGAATCTCTAGGATGAGTATACTGAGTTGGTTTGATGAAACCTGAGTCTTATCTAGGCCAAGTCTAATTATTCTTGGATCACGTCGGACCTACCTTGACTTTGACTGACAACTTAGCATAATTTTTGACCTTACAAGACACGTGGAGGCTGTAGGAAACCGCCACATCACAAGCTTCCCCTTCAAGTCTAGTCAAAGGAGGTGTAGTCTGATTGACTAGATTGGGCTAAGTTTTCAGTTGTCTACCTATCTGAAATGTTGAGCCGAGGTGTCGACATTTCAGTGGGACAATTGGCTGGATCTTGGTCGTTGAGGAGAGAAAGCATCGCATTCAATAGACATTATACATGATATCGCGTATCGCGCTTATGATTGGTGCATTGTAATGATTCATTAATGGGTGGCATGCGGTATCCTCCTCGGGATGCGAGAGCACCTTACTACATTAACTAAAAAGGTGTGCGACAGTGTTGCTGCTGACGCAACCCTGAATCCAATGGTGGTGGTGCGTTGGCGCTTATTTAGTCCCTGCATTCAATGACTTTGTTTGAATCATTGTGGAGATCAATGCGTTGCTTCGTAACTCATCACTGTCGTTCTTTAACTGGGAGAAATAATATTGAGGTCACAACTGTTCGACCGAGCGATTTGATGGTTGTGATGAAATCTTGCCACTTTTGTCTTGCCATCCAACGACTCAACGGGCTGATGTGACAACCCTACTATTATGTCGCCAAGGTATATTAGGTCATCTGAAAGCGACTTCGCCTTCATCTTCACCTCCGTCTTCGCCTTCTCTGCTCTAACTGACATAGTAAGTTCGTCCTCCTTTCTCTTTCAATCTTTGACAGTTTCACCCCTCTTTGTTCTTCTTCTCAATTCTATGGTTGTTGATGATCCCTCGAACCGCTGGTATGAGTCTCAGCGAACTGTATATACAAGGGGCGTAGAAATGAATCTTTGGATAGCCTATAGTATCCCATCCGATCATAAGATCCGGATCCCGATGCCGGAGCACGGGCCACATGAGTCGCCCTCAGGTTACATTACCTGTTTCCAGGTCTAGATGGCAAGTGGTCTAGGTTTTCCATCCCTCCTTCCCATCAAGATCTTTCCACCTACTTCTAGATTCCTCTATTCCAACTCGCCCTAAACTCCTTTCGTTTGATTGGCGGATTGACCTCAGAGTCTTTCGCTACAAAAAAATTCCACGATTAGAGACGAAAATCAATTTCCGTCGCTAATTGACGACGAAAATTAGTTTATGTCTCTAAATCCGTCGCTAAATAGCGACATAATTTTATTTCCGTCGCTAAATTCATGATTTTAGGGTTTCCCCACCCAGTCGTCTTTTTTCCTACCTTCTCTCTCCCATCTCTCCTCTTCTCTCTCGCTTGCTCCGATTGCCGGCCGGTCGAACCCTCCTCTCTCTCCAAAGGTATGCAAATGTTTCCCTCTCCTCTCTCTCCCTTTGTAGGTGACTCGATGAGGCAGCGTCGCGGTTGTGCGTGGTTGGGTCATACGTGGTTGCGCTTGGCTGACCGCGACTGGGTGTGGCTACGCTTGGCCATCCGCTATTGGGCGTGGCCGACCGCAGCTATGCTTGGTCGGCCGTGGCTGGGCGTGGCCGACCACGACTGGGTGTGGTCGGTCGCGATTGCTCGTGGCAGGCCACGGTTGCTCGTGGCAGGCTGCATCCGGGCGTGGTTGGCCGCGGTCGCGCGTGGCCGACCACGGCCGCGGTCGCGGCTGCGCGTGGCCGACCACGGTCGCGGCTGCGCGTGGCCGACCACGGTCGCGGCTGCGCTTGGCCATCCGTGACTGCTCGTGCGGTATATTGCTACAAAAGAGTTTGAGGTTTAATCATTCAATAATCACTATGTCATTTTTGTGGTCCAATTTTGAGAATCCCTATGTAAAGTTAGCTAAATATTTTTTTTGTTGTAAATAGCTATTTTTTTTAATCTTCAGGTATACTGCTATGTTTTCTCCGACACTATCTTCAGGTATACTAGTAGTTTAAACTTAATGTTTAATTTAAATTTAAGTATTATTGATAGTATTAAATAGTTTAATTGTTTAACATTAGGTTTAAACTATATGCATGATTAGTTTAAGATTTTAAAATTAGATTTAAACTATATGCATGATTAGTTTAGTTTAAGTCTTCCATTATTTTGAACTAAAATCAAACTCTTTTGTAGAATATTTACACGTTTATTAATGATGAAAATTTTATTATAATAATTAGGATACAATGAATACAACATGAATGTATAATAGGATACAATATTTATGGATCATATAGCTAGAAAAAACATACTCAATTTTACATGTTAATGGGTTAAGTACAATGATTTAAATATAAGAATGCTTAGTTTGACATAATTAATTATGTTGAAATTTTTATTCTCATTAGGATACAATGTATATGAACAAAGCTTGGATGTATAATAGATTAAACAATGAATTTATCAGTCAAGAATTGTTTGTTGGAGTTGAAGAGTTTGTGAACTTCACTAAGTCTCATCTAGAATTCTTGAATGATGCCAAGTTAAAGTGTCCATGTAATCAACGAAGATGTAGAAATATTACTTTTCGTGATGAGGATATAGTGAAAACACATATATGTAGGTATGAATTTGTTCCAAATTATTACAACTACTATTGTCATGGAGAGTCGTATGTATTTGACCCAATTGGATCTTCCGTTGCTTCGTCATCCTGCCCGATTGCTCCAGAGGAATCATCAAGGCCTATGAATGCAATCAATGGTTTATGATGCAATAAATGCATATGATCAATCAAATATAGAGGAAATAACTATGTTTGAAGTTCAGAAAATGTATAACATGTTAAAGGCTAATAAAAGAGAATTGTGGAAAGATATTTCTTCTGGTCATTCTCAACTATCAGCTACTGCAAGATTACTGAACATGAAGGCAGACCATCATTACTGAACATGAAGGTAGACTTCAACGTTTATATGCATCTACCATAACAGTAAGACACATGAGGTGACATCATATCATGTACATGAAGGAGATATAATGTGTTATCCTTGTGACTCCGCTGCATGGAAACATCTTGATACAATATTTTTCTCTTTTGCAATAGAATCACGTAATGTGAGACTTGGACTTTCCGCAGATGGATTTTAACCATTTGAAAGCTATGGATAACAATATTCATCTTGGCTAGTTATATTAATATCATATAACTTACTTCTGTGGATGTGCATGAAAGAAGAATTCATGTTTCTTATTGTGCTTATTCCAAGTCCTCAGAATCCAAAAGGGCAAATAGATATTTTTTTTTAAACCTTTGATTGTAAAGCTGAATCATTTATGGAATGTAGGGTCGGAGATTTATGACATTGCAAGTAAAACAAATTTTACAATGCATGCTGCTTTGTTATGGACAATTAGTAATTTTTCAGCATACTCAATGTTATCAGGATAGAACATAGTTGGTAAGTTAGCATGTCCACATTCCATGAGTGAGTCTGATACATTTTCATTGCCTTGCAGTGGGAAGATATCATGGTTTGATAATCATTATAAATTTCTATCAGTTGATCACCCATTCAAGCAAAATAAGAAAAATTTCAAAAGAAATAAAATAGTCAGGAAACCTCCCCCAACAATAAAGTCAGATGAAGAAGTTCTTGATGAAATTGACAGCAATGAATTTCTATCAGTATATCAGGATGATTCTAATGACATAAATAAGTACATTGTTAGAGTGAACAATTATGGTTAGAGGAAAAAAACATATTTTGGGAGCTGCCATATTGGAAGTATTTACTCATTCAATATAATTTAGATTTGATGCATATTGAGAAAAATTTCTTTGATAACATCTTCAATACTGTGATGAATGCTCATGGAAAAACTAAAGACACAACAAAATCACATGAGGAATTAAAAGAATTAGTAAGTAGACCTGAGTTGCATCAGAATGAAACAACTTGTAAATATCCGAAAGCTTGTTATACATTGGACAAAGAAGCTAAGCAAACATTATATACTTGGTTGAAAGCAATCAAATTTCCTGATAGATATGCCTCGAATATGTTTCGTTGTGTGAATACAAATAGATTAAAAATGTTCGGAATAAAGAGTCACGATTGTCACGTGTTCATGCAAAGACTAATTCCAATAGCTTTCCATGACCTACTTCCTAATAATGTTTGACAAATACTTATAAATTTGAGTTTAATTTTTAGATATTTGACTTCAAGGGTTATTATGACATTCGATATGCTTCATCTTCAGACAGACATTCCAATGATACTGTGTAAACTTGAGTACATATTCCCACCTAATTTTTTTTGATTCAATGGAACATCTACCTGTTCATTTACCGTATGAGGCACAATTAGGTGGTTTTGTGCAATACAGATGGATGTACCCATTTGAAAGGTTTTTGAGAAAATTAAAAAATAATGTTCGTAACAGAACAAAAGTTGAGAGATCAATATATAATGCATATTTGGTTGAAGAAATATCTTCCTTCTACTCTTATTATTTTGATGATAATGTGAAAAATTAGAAATCGCAAGTGTCCTCGAAATTTCGATGATACTCAAATAGTTGATCCAGAGATGCTTTTTATTTTCAAATTTTCTGGTAAGACAATGGATGCAACTATTTCTAGATGGTTAAATGATCAAGAATATCATATTGCTAGGACATATATACTCCTGAACTGTGAAGAGGTCAAACCATACATAAGATAATAATTCAAGTATATATGCATACATAGATGTCTGTATATTTGACATGTTATCTAATATGTCTTCAAATTACCTACTTTGACAGCTTGTATGAACAACACCTACACCTCCAAAATCCATCAATAAGTACAAGTGAGGTAAATCAAAAGTTAGAGGATGAATTTGCATTTTAGTTTCAAATTTATGTAAGTTAGCGATTAAATTATTTATTACAATGCAACTGTATTATATATATATATAATTTATATCATAACTATTATTATAGGCGAAGTGCAAGATGAAAGGCTAAAAAATCTTACATCAGAACCTCTACATAACATAACAATCTACTTAGGTTATTATATTAATAGATTTAGATTTCACGTAGCCCAATAAAATTCATAGAAGCTTATGTATAATTCTAGTGTTTGTGTAAAATGATCCACAAACAATAATGATACTCAATTTAATTATTATGGTAGATTTGATGAAATCATGGAGGTTTAGTATCCTGCTTTACATTTAAAAAGGTATGTATTGTTCAGATGTTCATGGTATAATCCAACTCTAAGAACATGTACCAGAATACATCATTTCTATAATTTAGTTGAGGTTAACGTAAACAAAAGATTCAACAAGTTTGAGCCTTTCATCTTCGTGATATAAGCTGATCAAGTATTTTATCTTGAGTACTCAATGAAGAGAAGAAGACCTAGTGAATGGTTAACAGTATGTCAAATAAAACCTCGATCAACCATAGAAATATTGAACACCATAACTACACAAAACCATGATGCATATCAAAATAAACAAGTTGAGAACCACTTAGTTGATTCAAAAATACAATCCACATCACATTTAGGTGTAGATGTTAATATCACTTACGAGGAAATAGATGATAGAGAAATGTCCAACAATGAGGAGGTTGATGTACCAATGAAGTCTAGCAATGAGAACTTGCAAAATGTTAATTTAGTTGATTCTGAATGAGATAATGTTTAAAAACTATAATTATTCCGTCGCTGAACATTGTATCGAAATAAAAGGAGCTTACCATTTACATCTCACTTATTATAACATAGAAGATTATCATTTCTACTGTTATGTGTTATACTGTGATTTTACATATTTATAGTCATGATAGACATTCCAGTAGCACGGGGTGGTCGGACTGTCTTGAGAGTTTTTGTTGATTGGTAAGTAGTTAATAATTCTAGTACTTACTACTCTTTTTATTTATCATATATTTCTTAGTAATTTTATGTTTGTTTATGCAGCTTCCTTTCAGATGGACATAAGGTCGCAACGTACATATCAAAAATATTTAAAGAACGGTTGTCCACTATTTATACTACATGGAGACATGTAGATCAGGAAATAAAAAATTTCTATTATGGTGAATTTTTGGTAAGTATTTTGAATATAAATAGAACATTTACATTTTTACATTTTTGATAGAAAGTATAAATTTCTTTTGATACTAATTTTCTCAATATTCTTGAAGAAATTATATATTTGGGAGGAGGACCATGAGGCCGAATTTAAAGACACATGGAACATATATTGCGTTAAACTTTACAAAGACTTATTATACAAGTGGAGGAACATAGGAACCAGACTATCCGAGGTGCGTACTAATATTTGGGAGGCTTGGAGTGTCGTTTGGGCTGCTGAGTGATGACAGTCTAATTTAGCGATTGCTTGAAGCAATTGCAAGACTGAGCTTGCTGGGCCAAGCACCGGATCCACAAAATATACTGCTGGATCTCGTTATATTGTCAAGCATGTCGTAGACTTGGTAAGTTTGTTAATTTAAAGACTTGAGGAAAAATTTGTTGCTATTATTAATCTTGTTTTAATGTACTTGATTTTTTTTTTACACAAGCTTCTGAATTAGAGAGACCTCTCGCTTATTGGAAGATATTTAACAAGATGCATAAGAAAAAGGATGATACATTTATCGATCGCCAATCCTAAGCAATCATCATAAGAATATTAAATTTATCTAATTACAAAATTATCATTCAATATATTTATAGATTGTATGTGGATACTAATTTTTCAAATGTTTTTTTACATGATAAAATGACAAGTAGAATTGCACAGACATCTCAACCTGGTATAGAGGGAGAGGAGTCATAGACTCTATCCACTAATGCAATTAATGACATTTATTATGATGTTGTTAGTGGAAGGAAGAAGACCTCCCTTTACGGCCTCGGCTCCCAAGCCAAACTTATATTCGATCGTATGAGGGCTCCTCTTGGGATCATAGGTCGTCTGAGTTTCTCGTCATCTAGTGATGTCGCAGCAGTACGATAAAAAAATGAAGAATTGAGGGCTCGAGTCGTGATATCGGAACAGTCGATGGCTATTCGGGATGCTAGAGATGAGGAGATGTATTGCCATATGTGTGTCATGACAGCTCAGCTCACTCCGACACAGGAGCCGCAGCCGTAGCCACATCGTTTTGAGTCCCAGGATACCTAGGATCCCGACGATTCCCCTGATAAGTAGCTCATTTTGAGATGTGTTATCGTATAACTTCGGTTTTTGTTTATCTCTGTGTTTGACATGAAAAATATTGTAATTACTTTTTCAATTATATACATCTCTAATTGTATTATATTTTTTCTTGATCCATTTCAGTCGATGATATGCCCATCACGATCTACAGATATCTAAAACTTTTGAAGTAAGGTATGTTTTTTTAAAAATTATAAAATTTGTGTTTATTAGTTTATGTATGTTTATGATAAGTAGTTATCTCGTATGTAGTTTAACTCCAAAAATTACTATTGTATTCATAACCTATCATATCTTATTTTCTACAGGATTAAAGATGATTTGAGTTAGATTTTGAGTTTGATGTCTTGTATTTAATTTTATAGATTATTGTGTTAGACTTTTCTGGATTGTATTCAGATGTTTAGTTTATATATGAAAGTTATGTTCAGATTGGATTATATATCATTTAATTATTGTTTGTCATGTTTTGATGCTGTGTTTGATTGTATTGTTAGACTTGTATATTATTATGCTTGAATTCGATGTTGTGGTGTTTAGTTATATAATGTAAATTTGTGTTGTTTAATTCTATAGTGTAAATGTGTTGTGAGAACCATCATTTGTGATGGTTTATTAATTGGTGTAGTTTATGTAAATAGGAAAAATGATAAAATAGAATAAATCTGCCAAAAATTAGCGACGAAAATTAAAATTTTTGTTGCTAATTTAGCGATGGAAAATTTATTTTCGTTGCTATTTTAACGATATTTTGGTACGAAAATCTGGTTAACATTAACGAAGAAAATTTAATTTCCATCGTTAAATATAGAGACAAAATTTAAAATATCTGTCGCTATAATTAGTGATGAAAATTAAATTTCTGGCGCTGGATTTAGAGACGGATTTAATGTTCGTCGCTATTAGCGATAAAAATTAAATTTCCATCGCTAATGTCCAATAACGACCAAAAAAATAGGGACGAAAATATTCGGTCGCTAATCGCATTTAACGACCGATTAGCGATGGAAATTTTCGTCGCTAATCACTATTATTTTTGTAGTGTTTTACTTCGCGTCTTGGGCAATAGCTAACACCTCCTAGTCTAGTCCAACTAGCTCCGAGTCCAAATTGAGCTGAGAAGCGGCATAAGTCGATGACCTCGACTGGAACCCTAAAGAAGAAATTAACCTCCGAGGTTGGGACCTTGAAGAAACCAATGAGTGAGATTGGGGCCTTGAAGGAATCAACGACTGAGGCTGAGGCCTAAAAAATTGAAAATTGCTTCGACTCGCAAGGGAGAGCCTCTCGATGCCAAAACCAATAAGGAGCTGTCCTCCCAAGGTGAGCTCTAAAGAAGGGATCGGAGCATCCAAGGTCGAGGCTTTGGTGCCTTCTTTTGTTGATGAAGCTACTGCCCCAGCCTCTGAGTGGGCACAGTCAAATTCTAGTAGTGCGACTCGACATCGTGCCTCCTCATCTTTTGAGCCATTGCGACGAGACTTTGGCTCAAACCTACCGCCTCAAAGCCATATGGTCGAGGAGAGGCTGAGGGGGTCCAACCCCTCCTTAGCTGAGCGTTTCTAGGCTTACGAGGCAGACGCCATGCCACACCTAAGCCTCATAGAGCTGAGCGAGAATTTGTTTGGCTCCATTTTGAAGATATGATTTGTTACTTAATAGGGAGCCCATAGAAATATCTGTAAGTTATAATTTTGGTTATGCAGTCCGAGGTGGAGGCGAAGGGACTACACAACTGCCTTCACAATTTGGTGAGGAAACACCAAAGGATGGAAGCTCAAGTGGTTGAATTGGAGTCAGAAAACTCAATCGGCCCCATCGGGAGGCCAGGTGGAGGAGGCCCAAAAGGTGGTGGATAAAGCTAAAGTTGAAGCGTCCATGGCTCAACTAGCGAGGGAGAAAGACGAGGCTGAGACAGAGAAGTGGCGTAAAAGGGCCAAAACACATTCTGATATAGTTAACGAGCTAAAACGTGAGCTAGCTTTGGCCAAAGATGTTGTGCAAGCTTCGGAGGAAATAGCCAAATAGGCTCAAGCTTCAGAGGAGTCTTCCAAAAAGGCCAAGAAGAGCTATTTATAGCCCAACATGAATTGGTCATACAAGAGGTGAAACTGACTACTCTGGAGGGCGAGAAGTTGCAGCTCCAGTCTAAACTTTGCACAGAGGTTTCAACCAAGGAAATGTTGGGGATGCAACTGTCCGAAGAAAAGGAGAAAGAAACTAGGCTGAATTGTGAGTTGGAGACTGCCAAGGCTAAACTGGAGGTTGCCCAAATGGAGCTGAATAACTATCGAGCGAGTGAGGAAAATCGCGAAGGAGACCAAAAGAAAGCTTTTCTAGCCTCTGAGGAATTCTACAATTTGCTTGCGCAGAGGACTAGAAACATGCACAAGCATGGATTTGAAGGCGCTATCCGTCAATTTATCAAATCCAAGCTTATTGCGAGGGGGAGTGACTTATCATTCTTGGATTTGAAGATAGTCTGGTATGAGCTACTTGACTCCGAGAAGGCGGTCTGACAACGCCTCCCACTTTCGTTGTTGTCTCCAATTTTGGGATTTTTGATACTTTTCCTTAGTTGCTTTTAGTTATTTTTGTGTCACTTTCTACTGCATTGTATTTGCAAAAACCTTCATTATGAATAGACTTCCTTTTAAAACTTGTCTTGATTATCTATGTTGGATGTGTGCTATGTTTCTAAGGGACGAATGAGTGAAGCAGTGACTAGGCTAATGAACCTTCCTAGAGAGTCTAAGTAGGAAATGACTGAGAGCTTAGCTGGGTGACTTGATTGCTTTCTACTTGACACGCTCACTTCAAGGAGTGTTAAGCAGTGAGTGACCCGACTGAGGGTTTCTATCGTAAGGCAAGCTATCAACATGGAGCTCGGAGTTTCTGGCTTGCTGGGACATGGATGATTATTAGGATCTGAGACTGATTCAGAATGATGTCAGGACTATTATGATACCATAAGTTCACGGTTACGTCGTCAGTAATAAAAAGTATTGAATCCATAGGGATTGAGGTTTAATCACTAGTGAGTCTATGAAACAAGTTATCTAGACTATCGAATTATTTGAAAGCTTGTGAATCAAAGAGAGAGTGTTAATTGCTAGAGAATTGAGGAAGATTGAGAGAGTTTAGAAAGTTGAGAAGGTTTGTGGGAAGATTCTAGGCTTTCAGTTTTACTATAATGCTAGATAATGTCCCTAGAACATATTCATCTTCTTATTCTCCATACATATACCTATATAGTAAAGGATTAGTCCTTATTTCAAGGTCATTACCCCATGAAGTGGTTAATAATCGATATCCTTTGTCACTAAAGGTATATAGTAAGTCCGGTTGCATGGGTATCCTTTGTCACTAAAGATCCCCCGATTATCTAGCCCAAAAGCAATCTTAAAATATGAACAAATCCTTCACATCTACATGCATCACTCACATACACATTTCGTCAAATTTGTACACGACACAATACACATAGCACAAGAAGTAAGCATTTCGTAGAAACAAAGAAATGACATATCCATAGTTCATATATCATCAATCACACATTATAATTACTCCCTAATCCTAGAATCAAGAGTATCTACTCCATAAACAAAGAGATTAAACCCAAAGATAATAAATAAAATATTCTACAACTCAAATCCAAAGAAAAGAGAAGAGAAAGCTTAGCCGGTTGCGGTTTGGGTCTTCGGGAGTGATCTCCTAGCTTGGATAATGGACGGAATAGAGCAATTGGCCTTGGATCATCAGTAGAACTCTAAAATCTGGTGATGGTCTCGGATCTAGAGGGTTCCCAAGAGGGGAAAACTCTTCTCTCCTTGAAATGGGGAAAGAAGACCCCTTTTATAGGTAGGAGGCACGACCCCTCTTTTTTGGGGTGCACGGCTGTGTCTCTAAGATATGACCAGGCTATGTGAAGAGAAACAACACAGGCATGGCCATGTTGTGTGAGAGCGACAGGTTGAGGCATGGCAAGAAACACGACCGTGCCTCTCATGCACGGCCAGGCCGTGGGTTTGGCTGGAGTCAAGACACGACCATGCCTCTTGTCACGACCCTAGAGTGAAGATGGAGTTGCTCTTCTGATGAAGTACAGCTGTGCCTCTTAGGCACGACCTTGGCATCAAATTGGCTGGAGAACAAGCTCGTTCATGCCCTCCGGGCACGACCCTGGCTAAAATAAAGGCACGACCGTGCTTGTGAGGCACGACCCTGACATGAATTCTTCTGGGGCAAAGACATAGTCGTGCCCTCCTAGCACAATCCTGGCATGAGCTTTGCTGGGGCAGAGCTGACTGACTCCTGGGAGACACGGACATGACACGACCATGCCAGCTTGAAGAACACGGTCGTGCCCAGGGCACAACCATGTTTTTTGATTTTCCTCTAAAGCTGCCCAATGTTCATTTTTGCTCCGTTTTCGCTCCAAATCGCGTCCTGTCAATGAAAACACGCAAAGAGCAGATCTCTGAATAAAATAGGATGAAAGCATGATAATATGATAGAATAGGGTACGATAATATAGATCACAACTAACAAATACAAGAAGATGTGCGTCAAATAATGTATAAAAGTATATATAATCTACGCACATCACACCCCCAGACTTAAATCTTTACTTGTCCTCAAGCAAAAATCTACAATCTAGATTCAGGTGGCAATAAGATGCATCATAATCCCTAGTGAGTCATATTCGTTCTATCCTAGAGTTTCATTGGTGAGCATGATACAAAGTTTGAGAATAATCTAAGTTAAAGTTCTCCATGCTCAGTGCGATGAGTGACTTAACAATTCAAGTTTTAACTTTAAGCCTAGTCAATTCATCATCTAACCATATCCCTTATGCTCCCGGTGATAGACACTTACTTGCCACACGCATGATTCATCTTTTTCAAATTACACAAGGTCTCAAATGATAGCTCAGATCAAGAGAAACATAATAGTTATTTTCCCAGTAACTTAACTCAGTCTCAAAGGGGTAGCATATTAGTTTTCACTCACAATAACTATTTTTTATTTGCTTATTCAATCATGTTTTTTTATGTGCTTACAAGATGTAATATTATGCAACACTAGAATAAGTAAGAGGGAATTTTGATTTTTTTTTAAATGAGTTGTTGAGATCTGAGTTTTTCTAGTAACCAAAATGTAGTTGAAAAATTATTTTAGAAACACAAGTACTAATCCAGTTTTATGAATCATGACTATTTTCATATATATTTACTATCCCAGTCAAGCATAGTATAAAGATATCCTAGAACTAGGCAAATTTTCAAACATTTCAAAGAAAAATATAACTCATTTCATGTTACTATAGATAGGAAAAATTAGATCATTAAGCATACTAGCACCTACATCACAACACAAGAAAATCTAGATATAAGCATGTTAAAATTTTTGCAAGAAAACAAGCCATGCTATGATGATGATGATGGTGATACATCTGACATGCCACAACATAAAATAAAATATACTCAAAACAAACTAACTAACATGTGAAAGTAAATCAAACAGAAGTAAATGCAAAAACAAACAAAGATATGTATAGATACCCCCCCCAAACCTAGACTTTTCATTATCCTCAATGAAATAAACTCAAGATGGTGGACGGGTGGTAGGAGAAAATCTAGGTACGCGGGGCAAGTTACCAAGATGCTCATGGTACTGATAAAGTGTGACAACTTCCTGCCTCGTAATTGTTGGGGTTGCAAGGTTGCAAACAAAGTCTCACATTAAAAACACATGAGAAAGATCATAGGCTTATAAGCGAAAGACATCTCCATTGGTATGAGACCTTTTGGGTAGAGCCCAAGAGCAAAATCGGGCTTAGGCCCAAAGTAGACAATATCATACTATTGTGAAGATATCTAAATTCCTTCGATCCTAACAATTGATATCAGAATCCAGACTACCATAATGTTTAATCATCGACCGTGCACAAGTGCTATGGTCTAATCGAGCCATGTGAGTAGAATATTGACCTCAAACAAAGGAAGTAGGGGTTCCCGTGTTCGGATCAAGAGGACCATACACTAGTTAGTTGCGGCTAAGCAAGGAAGTCTTAGTAGGTCGGGTGGACCGAGGGGCATGGAGTCTTGGTGGGTCGAAGATCGGACAAGGGGGGCCCTGTGCTCCTTCGTTTGATGGGGGGATCGTTGGGGTTGCAAGGTTGCAAACAAAGTTTTACATTGAAAACACATGAGAAATATCATATGCTTATAAGGGAAAGACATCTCCATTGGTATGAGGCCTTTTGGGTAGAGCCCAAGAGCAAAAACATGAGGGTTTAGGCCCAAAGTGGACAA
>JBBUKS010370146.1:0-19458 GCA_038050645.1 Hedychium gardnerianum
AGGGTTCTTGGTTATCATTATGGTAAAGATGTATTAATTGGATTAGAGTAGCTAATCTCTAAACCTAGATTGGTTCTTATTAAATCATGTATTTAGATGATTAAAGCTATAAAAAATAGTTAGTAAGTTATTTCTAGTTTTGCTTTAATAAATAAGTTGATTTTGTATAAATTCTATATAGGACCCAGATTTAAGACGGAGTGATGGATCTGAGGATATTTCGGATTTTCTACGTCTGAGGCAGGTACTTCTTACTTTGTTTCCTTAATTAATTGACCTTTAGTGCATGACTTATGTTTTGATAAATAATTAGGGATCTTGACTCTAATCTTGTTTAACTTGAATTTGATACTTGATTGACCTTAGAGATAAATCTTCTTGATGTCAATATAGTCTCTTGATTTGCTGCTCATATGGATCAGTAGTCATCTATTAGCTTTTATGTACTTTCACTATTACAGTTATATATTTTCGGATATGCTTGTAATATTATCGTTTAGAGTTGACTATATTTGTGATATGTTTTATTTGCATCTTTCTTATAGTAACATTTCATTTTTATGCATGCTAATGATTATGTCTCCCATATGGGTGAGAGAGTCATCAGTCATATTTCTTGCCCGCTTGATCACTCGGGGAAGTGATGGCTGGAGTGTGTGCAATATCTCGGGTTAGGCTCACTCAACCATTCATGGGCAGTGGATGTATGGAGTGCATGCCGACAGTGACCACTTATGATGTAGCTAGTTAGCTACTTTACATCCTGTCCACTCGTTCACTTGAGAGTAGTGGTTGTATGCAGTGCGTATAGTTGTCACAGTCCTACCCATTCAGTCACATTAATGTAGTGATGGTTGGAGTGGTGAGTAGGAGTGACTTTGCATTGCATATGTATTTGCTCTTGCATGTGCATTTTTATTGTGGGTTTGTGCATGCTTGGATATATGTTGACCTTATACGGTGACATGATACATTTGGTTGTGTTTGACTGGTTTATAGAGGATTTATGTTATTTTTATGATGCTCTTGAGTATTGAGTAGTACTGTTTCAGATTTTGTATTATTTTTTGATCACTACTTCATACCTAGTGGATCATATATGTTTTAAGTATTTTCTGTTATGACTGTACCTTTGTTCAGGTTGGTACTTCCTTATTTGAGACTGTATATCTTTGTCTCCTTATCAATATTAGTCATGTACTATACTCCTTTAACCGCTGAGTTATCTTGAACTCACCACCTGTATGTTTTATTTTCTTCATGTAATAGTTAGACACTACATGAGTCGCATGGAGATCCCGTCTGCCTGTCCCACAACACCTAGAGGGTGTTTCCTTCTTCCACTTCGTATTTCCCTTTACTTCTTTTATTTGAATTTATCATTTGGGTTTTCTGTTCATGCATTGTAATAAAATTATTTTGATCGTTGGATATTTGATTTGGTTTGGATTTGTCACTTTGGGACATTTACTATTTTGTGTGTGTAAGTCGAGTAGGCTTACACTGTAATGGATGGTTTTATGCCATGATGGCGCGTATCATATATCTCTTTCTTTTTGAGTGGTATTACATATTGATATTTTAGTTAGTTGTGGATATTATTGTGTGGTATGTTGATATTGTTATCTATTGTGTGGTTGTGTAACCAAAATTTGTGATTGTCATAAAGGGAGTGTTGTCTGTTTTCACCGGATAAGTATACTCCCAGGGCGTGACACTAGCATGATAATGAGGTATTTGAGTCGTCTGTAAGTAATAATATGGATTTATGGCTGGAGGCGAGTGGGGGAGTGAAAGGGGGAAGGATATTGAGTATGAGTTCTATGAGCAAAATTAATAGAGTTGCTCGTATACCTTCTTCTACCCCACCAGCAGTAACGACACAGAATAATAACTTAACTGAAGAGGTTAGTCATTTGAAGGGCATAATATTAGAGTGTGATCAACAAATGATAGAAAGAGATCAACAAATAAGAGATATAGATCAACAAATGAGACAACGGGATCATGAAATGATGGAAATGCGCCGACAACAAGACTTTATTATACGACATTTTTAGTTGGTCTCCGCTCCAAGTCTGATTCCTCCCGGTACTGGTGATGATGGTAGTGATGATGATTCTTGATGATTTTTTTATGAATGTTTATAATTAGTATTTTTGAAATTTGTTATTTTATTAAGTTTTTGAATTCTTCATTTTTGTATTTTTGATTAATACTGTTATCTTTGTTTTGAACAGGGTTGGTGAGGCTAAGAAAGGTGGTGGTCGGAAATCCACGTCCAAAGAAGTAGGTCTTTACAAATTTAATTTTGTGTTAATTTATAGGATTTTCTTTTTGTTAAAAATGATACTGTCAATAATTCACTAGTTTATGTATATATATCTTGTAAAAGACAGATATAAAGTGTCAAAAAGAGAGGGGTCAACTCCACCTTGTAAAATGTCAATGGATGAATCAAAATTACGGGACCAAATGTTGATACAAATATTGATACTTTTGTTTTTTAAAGTTTAATAAGTGTTGATACATTCTTAAGAAATATTTTTTTATGATCCAATTCATGATCAAAATGATACTTTTTGTTTGTTTGTTTATTTTTTGATTCAGGAAGAAGAAACTGATTGAAAGGAAAAGGATCTGCCGAGGAACCCTAGCTCGATGATCTCATATTTTTTAGATATTTTGGTATGATTTAGGGATGTTGGATACATTTTTAGGTGGTTTGTTTGATGAAACTTTGTATTAATTTGATGTTGTTAGTTATATTATTGTTGGTTGTATTTTGATGAAATATTGTATGCGTTATTGCTGTTGTTTTCCATTTGGATATGGAACATCTTTGTTTGATGAAATAAGTTGGAATGTTAATGTATTGGTGTTGTTGGTTATGTGTTAGTTGTAGTTGTTTTTATTGGTGTTGTTTGATGTTGATATTGTTAGTTGTATTGTTGTCATTTTTGTTTATTTGTATTGTTGTTAAAATGTAAACAAGTTGAATACAGAAATAAAATGGTTCTAAACTATTTTTTTATTTTTGCAACAAATCATAAATTCATTGTAAATGTATCGTAAAATACTGTTTATCAGAATTTTGCGATGAATATGAGATTTATTGTTAAATTCGTTGCAAAATTTTGTGAATTTGCAATGAAACTGGATTCGTTGGAAAATTTCCAACAAATTCACATTCGTTGGAAAATTTCCAACGAATAACTATATTCGTCATAGATGAGCGATTATCAGATTCTACAACAAATGTTGTTATCCTCACCAAATTGGCAATGCATTTGGCGATGAAAAAAAAATCGTCGAAATTTAACGACGCTATTTTTGCAATGAATTTTTTGTTGTTGCAGAATTCGTCGCAAATATATCTTGCAACGAATTTTTTAAAAAAATCATCACCAAATACCTATTTTTTTATAGTAGCTGTGCATGCCCCAACTGATAATCGAATTGTAGTACTATGAGAATCCACCAAGCATCTTATCGTTGCATTGTGTCCAAAGTAGCAACTATATATTAGCTTCTACACAATGGATTATGTTCGGATAATGTTTATTTTACTTATAGTGATATTATGGAGTTTCCTTCGTTTGTTTTATAATTTAAAATATTATTTTAATTAAATTATCATATTCTAAAATTAACATAAAATAATAATATTATTATAGCAACTAGTTGTTAAGTAATTGTTATAATCTAAATTTTAAATTTTAATTTAAAATATTTTGAATAATTTATTTTAAATGAGATGTTAATTGAAAAATAAGTGTTCATCTGATTATTCGTCAAATGATGATAGCTCTTTTAATTTTTTCTGATATGTTAAAGGATTATGAATTTAGAAAATGGAAATTTTCATTTCAATTCTAGGATAAATATGACGTATTCTCTTTAAAAATTCAATTATTTCATTTCCAAATGCAAATAAAGTCAAATTAGCAAAAAGAAAATTGATAGCCAGAGCCAAATATCTGAATAATTATAATAAAAAAATGATTATATTCATGTATTTATAAATGACTAGAGAATAAAAAAAAAGTTTTTCGAGGATATGAACGTCAAAAATTCATGTACGATTCATTATAATAAATTTATTATTCACTGAAAATTGAGCATCACATGAGAATCAAAAATATCTTAATAAGATTATTTATTGATTCGTCCTAAAATTAATTTGAAAAAGATAAATTATAAAATTTAATTTAATTAACTTAAATAATAATTAATATATAAAAAAAATAAAAATTTAATTATTAATCAATATTTAATCCTTCAATTTTATAATAATAAAGTCATCAATTTATCCCATGATTAAACGTATCATTGAAGAAAGTGTCAAATGGATTTCAACAAAATTGCTGATGATTCTTTCAGATATTCAATGAATAATTTTCACAAAGAATTAAGATATTAATAACGATCAAGAAAAAGGAAAAGAATGAATCAAACAATAGTTTCTCTGTACATGTTTATGAACAGTGAATGTTTGCTCGATCTAAAACTCAGAACAGCTTCCCTGCGCACTCCTCGACGTCTTCATCTTCTCGCGAAGGAGACGCATAGGCGGCGAGTTCTCTGAGCTCCGACACGCTTCTTCCCAACTGCAGCGCTATCTTCATCTCGAACACCTCCCCGTTCTCCCTGCTCTCCAATTCTTCTTCCTCCAGGTTGCTCTCGATCTCCTCCCGCAACCTCCGGTAGAACCCTGCGCAGTTGCGGAACAGCTCGAACACCATCCCCACTTGCCCCCCGTGCTCCAACGTGTTCGCCGTCGCTGCAAGCACGCCCCCGACGACGCTCACAAATGCCGGCGCTGGGCCGAGCGCAGGGGAACCCATCAGGCTGGAGCTTATCGCAGCGGCGCCGGCGAGGAGGGGCCCGGTCGTGGCCAAGGCCTTGTTCGCGTTCAACGCCAATTTGCTCAGCTTCGTGTACTCTTCCTCGTCTTTTACCTTTAGTACTCTGAGCGCTCCCCTCAGCTCCTCTTCTAGTTCTTTGCTCCACCCGTTGCTGCCGGATCCTGCTCGGAATTTCTTCGGTTGAATTTTAGGCCACCATCGAGTGGGCTCGACGACCGCCGGGAACTTCTCGAGCATCCCGGGGAGCAGGGGAAGCGGGTAGGCCTTCTCGAGCGCCAGCATTTTCTCCGCCGCCTCCTCGACGTCGCTGTCGGTCGGAGATCCCTGACTGAGACTGGTTTCAATAGCCCTCCCCAGCTGCTTCCACAGGCGCGTCGCGTTTCTTTGCTCCTCGGCTAACTGCGACGGCTGAATCTTGCTCGTGATCACCATGATCCCCGTGGCGGCCGCGAACAGGATCGCCGACGACAGCTTGAAGGCTAAAGGGTCGCCGGCGGCGGGGATGGAGGCGATGCCCGCCATCAAGGAGGCGGCGAGGGTGATGGAATTGACGGCGTTGGTGAACAGGTGGTTCCAGTTGTTCCTCTGCTCTCCGATGATGGCGTGCATCTCGGCTCGGTCCGCGATTGCTTCTAGTACAGCGTACATCTTGGAGATCGCGAGCTCGTCGGTCATTGCTGGTGCCGGCGATCGTCTGTTACCGGTCTCAATCTTTTGAAGCTGTCTGTGGTTAATCGGATCTTCTTGCTTCTTAGTCATTTGTGGAAGCTTGGGCAGTTCCCGAACATTGGTGGGAACTCGGAGAAGATTCCGGACCCTGGGTCGGCTCGAGGTCGAAGAACAAGATGGGAGGAAGAGGCTTCGTGCTCGCAGGGCCGACATGGATAGATCTCGAATCTGGATGCTAGATACGAAGGTGGATCATGGATGAAATCTATTTATACAGATGGGTGGACGCATTAACGTTGACCAGTTTCGAGACCGGGATCTGTTTGAATGAGTAAAACCGGAAGCTGTCAATGGCACCTGAGATACGACTTTCAAACGTTGAATTGGTAAAAAGTCAAACAACGACGAGAAACCTATGTTTGACTTTGATACAAAAAAATAAAAATAAACATAAGATCTAGTTTCTGTCAAGCTGTTCTTGACACGAAGAAATCTTCCAACAGGCCTACTGCTGCAAATCTAATGCATGCACTTTAATTTTTCTACCCTTTCTTTAACTATGCTACTTAAAATCTCGTACGAAATGGCGCGATGTGTTTTAATGACGTGATCACGCCTTGAATGGAAGCGCAGGCGGCGATCATGGAGATGAGGAAGCACACGAAGCTCAAGCATTTCAAGAACACCCACTCGGTGGAAAACCTCGCGACACCTTTCTGAGCGATGTACATCTCGATCGGAAAGTACACCGTGAGCGGCCAGAACCCCAGAGCTCCCAGGAATGCGAGCACTTCGTTGAAGAAAGGCATGGCGATGGCCAGAGTCGTGCTCGTGATCACGAAACCAGTCCTCCATGCCAGTCGGAAAGCGTTAACGCTGAAGATAAGGCAATTGTTGATCGCAATGGGACACTCGTGATTCAGTAGGTTTGAGTTGGGAAACCACTGTGCGATCCGTAGTTCTATTACTGAAAACAATGGCTGGCTGAACACCTACAGAGAAAGAGAGGGAGAGAATTGAGGAGGAAGAAGAATTCCAGCTCAAGAGAGAAATAGAATTGCCTGATAAGCTCCAAGCAAATGCACCACGATGCAGATGTTGGCAATGTCGATCAACCAGAACGGCTCGTAGAATCCGAACCCGGTTAGAATGTTTCCTGGAGCTTTGTTTCCGAACGCAAGGTAGCCGAGGCAACCACAGAGGATGTAGAAGACGGTGGTCACTGACACACCGACGACGGCTGCTCTCTTCATCGCTTTGTTCTCCGCAGGAAATCGCAGGGTGTCCTAAGAAGCAGAAGAGTACGATCGAATTGTTAAGCGAAGAAACGAGAAAGATTTTGAACGCAGTGATCGAAAGCTTAAAACCTGGATCTCGATTAAGACCAACGAATACGAATACGCAAACGCGATATTTCCGAGCGCCTGAAATGACTTCCAGATCTTCTCGGCCGCAGTGACGTCCACTCCGACGACTGTACCTGTGATGCTCGTCTCGCTGATATCCCCTGTTTTGAGTAAAAACCTCGACTGATTCAGATTCAAAGTCGTGCATTTTTTTATTTTTTATTTTACCAAATTGGGATGTATCGATCGATATTACCTGAGATGACGCTTTTTGCTGAAAGACCTACAGCGATGAAAGAGTAGCAAAAGGACATCAGTGCTGCCACGATGGACAACCACCACAGTTTGTGGAAGTTTTGGAGTTGAGACATCAAGATTTGGACTACGCCGAATCCAACCATGTAGAGGCTGGTCGGAACGCTGCAATCTGCTTCGTGGCCTTTCCAATGGTAGCAATTCGCCTTGACAATGGCCCTGCGAGAGATCAGTGCTGAGCCATTAGCTTTGAGATGGCAAATGAAAACAGAGCGACCAGAGAAGCTTACGCCGAGCTTAGGGAAGCTGTAATGGTGTAACCGATGGAAACTCCGAAGAGGTTTACGTATTGGGAGAGCCCGCAGAGCCAGAGCTTTGTTCCACCTGCACGTACGCGACGCAGTACGACGCCTCAGTCTTCGTCGATCATCTTCCTGCGTTTTGATATGGACGATTACCTAAATTAGACTTGACTGCGGCCATGTAGGTGTAGTTTCTGGTGCCGTAGCATGGATCTCCAGTCCGGTAGGAGTCGGCCAGGAGACTGGAAGTGTAGAGCGTGATGACGGAGAAGAGAGCGAGCGAGACGCTTCCAGCTGCCCAACCGAGCTGAGCCATGGCCCATGCCAAGGATAGCACGCCGGAACCGATCACCGCCGTTATGATATGTGCACTCGCCGTCCACACAGTTCCTGGAAATTGCCTTTACGTGGATCATGCATGAAACGCACTTGTATCGACTGCATCAACTCACCGGTTCTCCTCGGCAAGCCATCGTCGTCCAGCGCCTCTTCTCTCCTCGCTTCCATGTCTCTTCGTGCCGCAGCATTCACGGGGATCTCGATCTCCATGCTCATCTGATCTGATCGCGCTTAGATCGAGTGAGAGTGTTGGATGCGAGATGCGTATTTCTAATGCAAATCAGTGATGGATTTTCCGGCCATCCAGGGAAACAATATCCTAATTTAGAAAGGTGGAATTCGTTGTTGCAATATCTGCGCCGATTCCTCAGAATCTGGATAGACTTTATGATTTGAATTTTTTTTATCCACCAAAAAATTTGTTTGACTTTCCCCCTTAAATTTAGCAGCTAGATTTTGAGGATCTTGTTGGAAATTTAGCAGCTAGATTACTTGTGTATGAACAAGAGGAAAAGGATAGCTTATCAGTTCCTAATAGTTTTACGCAAAACAATTACAAAGCAAAGCAACTTCAAGAATCAAAAACAGATATTGCTACAAAAGTTTGGGCATCGAATGCAGAAGTTTGGGAGTCGTCGGAGTACTCGAGTCGTTGGCATGTGTTGGCTTGAGCTTTTGAATCCATTGAAGAAGCCGGTTCCTGTGATCTTGGGGATTCATGTTTGCGGCGGTGTGAAGGGTGCCATTTTGGGCGAGAGCAGATTCGAACTGTTCTAAGACCTTCACGATCTGCCAGAAGTCAGGTCTCTTGTCTGAATGGAGTGTCCAGCATTGCTCGATTAATGCTCGTAAGGCCGCAGGGCATTCGGGAGGCACGACAGGTCTCAAGTTCTGCACAATACTCATCTATCACATTACAGTCTGCATGTTTGTGTATTGGATCTTATTCAACATATGAACAGTTAGCTAGATGATTAATAAGCATAAAACTTGTGAAATATTGCAGTATATCAATGCAGAAATTTCATAAAATGATATGAATTCTTGAGATACCTTATCGACGACTGCAAAAGCAGCCTGAATAGGAGTCATTTCTTCGTAAGGGACCCTTCCAGTCAGCATCTCCCACAGGACTAGTCCAAAACTGTAAACATCGACCTTTGGCCCGTAAGGCTTGTGTTTGATCATCTCTGGTGCCATCCATCGAAATGTTCCAGGATCCTCAGCCAGAGTATCACAGTATGCTACCTCACAGGCTATTCCAAAGTCTGCAATTTTTACACAATAATCTTGATCAAAAAGAATGTTTTCGGGTTTCAAATCCCGATGAATAACTCCTTGTGAGTGGATATATTCCATTCCCCTGGCAATATCCAGTGCAAATGCAATGAGTTTCTGCAGAGGGAGAGGTTTTTGTTCGATCTTGTGTAGAAAAGCTCTCAAGGACCCTCCTGAGAGATATTCAGTAATAATGCAAAAGACTGGTGGCTTTTTACTTGCTGCTATCAACTGCATCAAAGTAAACATAAACTATCAGTCTATCACTAACAAAATTCTTTCTAATGAACCGTGTTATTTTGTCAGCGTTTATTCCTGTAGCAAATGCTTAACACTGTGATAGTAGATGTTTATGATAAGGATAAGATACATTTCCTGTTATATTTGTCCCTCAAGTTACGTTAAACAAAAAGACAACATGAGTGCTACCTATATATAGTTTGAAGTCTCTGCAATATCAATCAGAAGAATGCAACCATTATAATCATATGTTTGCGGGAAAAATAGTTTTATACACTGAAAGAAAGATGATAGGACTATCAGGGAATTAACTCAACATTTGTCGAATGTTCTAGGATAAATCTCAAGGATCAATTATAAAACAACAACAACAATAAAATACGAGATTGCAATGGCAGTGTGTTAAGTTTAACATAAATTTTTGCAATATCTACCAGAAGCATTCATTTATTCTAATCATATAGTTGCAGGCAAATCATTCATATTTGTCTATGAAAACAAAAATTGGATTAAGAGGAACTCGGCCAGCAACTCTCTAGGGTCGGTCGGTTGGTTGGTTTCAGTTTCTATCTTGCATAATATTCATGAGGAACTCCAGTTCTGCATACATTTTATGTATCCAAAACAAAATGTAAATTGGCATATTTTGAATAACCATAACCTGTATGAAGGCACAACACAAGATCAGTTGGTACCTTTATCACATTCCGATGATAAAGATGGGCAAGAAGTGTGACTTCCCTTGTGAACTGTTTCTCCAAACGAGCAGCCATGAGGCCATTTTCATCATCATCGCCATCAGGTTGTCTAATGATCTTTACTGCAACAGGCTGATTTTTATAGACACCATGATATAACTTGCTATGAGCTCCTGAAGCAAACCTAACCCCAAGGTACAATTGCGATAAATCAACCATCCATTCTTCAGAAGTTTCTATAGCATTTACCTTCCTAACACCATGTTCAAAGTAGCTAGTCCATGAATCATCCCCGCGGCTCCTATTTTGTATATATGTCCCATTTCTCGGGGAGATGTGCATATGGTCTTTTCCATGCCTTGGTGAATAAACCCCAGAATGACCTTCTTTGGAAAACAATTTGCTTAAGACATTCTTATCTGACCCTTTCCTCCTAGGTGGTGGGGTTGAGAACCGTTTCTTGTTAGCCATTGCCTCCTTAAAGGCATCTGAAAGGTAGGTTGTAGGAAGAGGAGAAGCAGACCTCTGCTTCGGTTTATTCGTGCTGCGGTTTGAGTCCCGTGGCTTCAATCTAGGACCTTGAGCATGAGGATAAATAGGCACAGAAGATCCTGCAGTTAAGTTCTTAGTAAAAGACAGGTTAGAAGACTGTAAATTACTTATCCCCTTTGACTTGAAACTAGACTGCTTATAAGTTTTTCGCGGAGAATCTGAAGCTACAGGAATTGAATTTGACACTTCTGGTTTAAGTTCTAGCTCACGGCCACCATGCAGCAATGACTGCAATGATGGCAAACTAGTTGAATGAGACAATGAGCTTGCTGCTTTTGTTCCAGTGCCTCGACGAACAGGCAGTGAGAGTGATGCCAATTGTAATGCTTCAGCTGTCCTTTTTGGCTTCGACTCCAGATGGTTTTCAGGATGCACAAACAAAGGGACTGAAGACAAGTGAGCTGAACCTAACCTGTGGAAAACAGTGTGAGAGAAATTTGCCCTCCTCAACCAAGAGCTTCCCTCTTCTTCCATTACTTCCCAGCGTGCAAATCACCTTGCGAATCAAATTCCAGCAGTAAAGCTTAGAAATCCCATCGAATCAAGGAATGAAACAGTTCAAGATCCAGTTTCTTCTAAAATTAAATAAAGTTTCCTGCCAGCCAATCCTATTCAGAATATAAATGCATCAGATGAATCCAACCACAGTAAGACAAAATAGAACTAAAATGAAATGAAGGGAGCAATCCCCACCTCTCATAGACCTTTCAGAAAGATTATTTTACAAAAAGGTAAGACCAATCAAAGTGATAATTCGCATGAAAAAACAAAGGAAGCAAAATCAAATAAATTAGCATCAAATTCTAAACAATAACTTTATTAGCTTTGTACAATCAATCATTAAGAAAACGAACACGGGAATCATAGACGCCTCAATCCACTAGTAATCTAAGCAAATAACCGTTTGAAAACCAAAACAACTTGAATCATCTTCTAAATATTTCCATTAAAGTCAGATAGAGCATCAAAATCGCACCTTTCTCCAAGGAGAACAGTACAAAGCCATAATAATGCTGAAAAAAAAGCCCTTTCCCCAATCATCGGGTGATTTAGAACCAAAGAGAGGGAAAAGCTTCGAAGCACGGCGCCGATGAGATAAAACGCGAAGGGAAGGGGTTGAACAACCTGCAGAGGCGGACTGGATCACCGACGACAGCGCGTACCGGTAGACAGCTGCCAAGACCTCGGCCGCCACCTCCTGAATCCGCCGGAAAGCGAAATTGGAGAAGGGCATCGAACAGGTGGAGGCGGAGGGGAAGTCGCTGACGCTACGTCCCTTTCCTCTTTGGAATCCCATCCATTATTGCTCTGCTACTGGGGCGCATTGGGAAGAATGTTTCTTTACTAGTTGCTGGTCAAGTCATCCATCAATCGCCCACGCGGAGTTCTTGCGAAAAGGGAAACGAAGAAACGAGAGTGCTTTTGACTTAGATAGTATTATTATAAAACATAATTTACTTTAAATTTTTTCATATTATTTTAAATATATAAATAAAAATATTTTTTCATCAATTTTTTAATAAATATTAAGATAATCAATTTAACTTAAATAATTTAAATAGATCAAATAAATATAAAAATTTAAATTTTTATATTATAATTTAAATTTTAGAAATAGAATAAATTTTAGATAGGATATACAATAAAAAAGCTATTAAATCCGATGATATTCTGATAGAGGTATGAAAGTGTCTAGGGACATAAGATATTAGATGACTTACATAATTATTTAACATGATATTGAAAACGAAAAAAATATCTGATCAATGGAGGAAAAATACTCTAATTCATTTATATAAGAACAAGGGAGACCTACAAAATTATGCAAATTATAGGAGTATTAAATTAATTAGATATACCATAAAACTTTAGGAAAGAGTGATAGAAAAAAGATTAAGGAAGAAAACCATGATGACCGAAAATCAATTTGGACTTATGCTTGGAAGGTCGACAATAGAAATTATACATCTTTTTCGACAACTAATTGAAAAATATCGGGAGCAAAAATAAGATTTACACATGATATTCATTGACTTAGAAAAAACTTATGATAGAATTCCAAGAGAAATTATATGGAGAATTCTAGAAAAGAGAGGTATTAGTATAACATATCTTGATCTAATTAAGGATATATATGAGGATATAACGACTAAAGTGAAGACTTCAGACGAATTAACTGAAGTATTTCCAATAAAAATAGGATTACATTAAGGATCAGCTCTAAGTCTCTATCTTTTTACACTAATCATGGACGAACTTACTAGACACATTCAAGACACAATATCATGGTGTATGTTGTTTGCAAATGATATTATTTTGGTAGATGAGACACGTGAAAGAGTAAATGTTAAACTAGAATCTTAGCGGTAAACACTAGAAGTGAAAGGTTTTAGACTTAATAAAGTAGTGACAGGATATATGAAATTTAAGTTTAACAATATTAGACATAATGAGATAATTATTAAAATAGGAGATAACGAATTATGTAGAACTGAAAGCTTTAAGTATTTAGGATCATTTTTATAAAACGATAGAGAGATTGAGAGAAATGTCTTACATAGAATACAAATAGGATGGTTAAAATAGAAGAGAGCGTCGAGTGTTTTATGTGATTGTAAAGTACCTCTAAAATTTAAAGGAAAATTCTACAAAATAGTGATTAAACTTGCTATATTATATGAAACTGAATGTTGGACTATAACTCGAGCACATAAGCAGAAGATGAAAGTTGCAGAGATGAGGATGTTAACGTGGATATGTGGACATACGAGGATGGACAAAATAAAAAACGAAGAGCATTAAAGAGAAAATCGGAGTAACATCTATTGAGGAAAAACTCAGAGAGACACATTTGAGATGGTACAGACATATACTTAGACAATCAATAAATACTCCAATTAAGCGATATAAAACTATGACAAATACACACATCAAACGAGGAAGAAGAAGACCAAAAATGACTCAGTTAGCAACAATAAAACAAGATAAAATTTATTTAAGTATGTATGATGATATAATAAGGAATAGAGCCCAATGGAATAAAAGAATTCATATAGCCGACCTCACATAATAGGATAAGACTTAATTATTGTTATATTCAATTTAAAACTGGCCTTTCACAATAACAACAATAAAAATAAATAAATCAAACCTTATCTCAGTAAATTAACTTTATGAATTATATCTCATATTATATCTTTATTTATATTTAAATAAATTTTATTTTATTATTACTAATTAAAAAAAATTATATTTTTTTCTTTATTTAACATGTATATTTATCATAATTTTATATCATCTCATTAAATTATATCTCATATTATATCATCATTTATATTTAAATAAATTTTATTTTATTATTACTAATTAATTGTTTTTAGATTTTTTTCTTTATTTAACATGATGTTTATCATAATTTTATTCATCTAATTAAAGTATTTATGATTTTTTTTCTAATATTTTTATTTATTCATCCTTGTATATTCATACATTTACCTTAACATCTTCATCTCTATAATTCTTATCTTTTACTCATGTGAAATTCTTCTTTTACTCAAAGTCATAATCTAATATTTAACTTCATATAATATAACAAATTTAATCGCTCTTTTATAACAAAATTTCAAATATTTTACGATCACAAAAATACCTGACACTTTCATCAATTTGAACCATCCTATTATTTATATTTTATATACTTTATCTTTTTGTATCGTATAGCAATACAAAAATATTGAGATTGATAGGTGAGATAAACTAATGAGTTAGAGGAATGATGAATAGCAATTATACTAATACTTTAGCAAAGTCACACAATAATTAAACAGCCCGGACACCTTTTATCAAGAGGCAAAAATTAATTAAAAACAAGAGTCACACTCTAATCCACGTCAGACATCATGCGTGCAGATAGAAAATTCAAAATCTTAATATGTTTAAATAAAATATTTTAATGCTCCAGGCCAAAATATGAGCTCAAGAGGATTCAAGCTTTAATTGAGAACACTAAATAGCTTCCTTTAGTTTAATCATTTTAATGGAATACGCTTGATGCAAACTAAAGTTTCAATTTGAAAGGACGCTTGTATAGTATATCCTTATAATTTTTATAAAATTCAAAAATATTACAGACAGATTCTTTTTTTTCTAAACAAAATTCTTTCAGAATCATAGAACTGAGAAGAAATCTTCACAGATGCTAATTCTTTCTAACAATAGCACATTTGGAACACCTGCAGAACTAAGATATCACTCTGTTGTTGGAAGTGCAAATTGATTAGGATATCTGCCTTGTTGTGTGAAGCCCTATCTGATAAATAGTAATATATCATATCAGCATCAAAGTGAAGTTGAAAAACAAAAGCCTTAGATTTTGATAACAAGAAAAGATTTCATAGCAAATATCAGGATTGCAAACTAATATGGCATAGAAAAGCTTGAGCAGTATGAATGCAAGCTTCCACCCTTTTAATGTACAAATAAGACCCTCTTAACATCAAGGAGTAAATGCTCCTGATTACCTGACAAGATGATTTTTCTACCAAAAAGACCATCTTCTAACATAGCTCGAACTACTGCCTGGGATTTGCATTCACATATAGAAAGGTGAGAATCCAAACAAGAACAGTTTTCAGACTGTCATTTACCATTGGATTTTAGCTATAGACTTCTTGCTATTTTATAAGGGAACAGATATAAGGAAAGAGCAAATATAAATCTGCAACCATTAACCATGAGGTTGAAGAAAAAACTTGAGATAATCTGAATGAAGATCATGATTTAGCTACGAATGCAGACTACTGATTCCAATCCTTGCAAGCATATACCAAATCATTACAAAACCTAAACATGTAAGAAGTTTCTCCATTATTTACACCCGTCATGTCCTGTAAAACAGTATTGGTTCATCTTTACCCAATAAATTCATCCACTCGAGCATAAACAAAAGAATCTTTTCCCAAGAAACTTACCAGGAGTGATGTACATGACAAGTGCAAAATGAACATCAAGGTCATAGCACAGGTACTTGTATTGCCATGGACATGGAGACAGACACATCTCCACTCCTGTAATTTGAAGCCCTCAGGGAATTAGCTCTCGCCAATGTAATATTTATATTCCAATCATTCCCATGCGCAGCTGTTGTTGATTCACATCTCTGGCACATCCTAACAAGCAATGCAGCCTTCCTTCTCGCTCTCTTTGTGCCAGTTAGCAAGATGGTATGAATCAAACTATCAAGCCTTGGCATCTTAGCTACATTTTGTGTCACATTTGGTCCTCCACGTCTGCACATCTCTTGCAAAGCTGCAACTGCATTCTCCTTTGCCTTGGGGGTTCCCCTTCTTATTAACCCTACCAAATTTGTGATCACAGTGTCCTCACTTCCAATTGTCTGTGCTAGAATCTGATGTCTCATAAGCAATGCCAGAGCTCCAGCAGCCTCCTCGGCAACAATTTCATCTCTCAGTGCTCCCACCAATGCCGAAACTGATCCCATATCTAACATTCGGGACCAGCTCTCAGAGTGGGTCGAAAGATTAAACAGGGCCATCACAGCATCTTTCTTCCCCCTCGGGCTTCCCTGTATCAGTAAATCAGCTAGTGCAGCAACAGCACCCTTCTCGTCCACGATCATCTTCTTGAATTCATGAACAGCAGAGAGGCTGAACAATGTAGCAGCTGCATTCTCCCTCGCCTCGGTAGTTAACCCATGTCTCAGAACATAAACTATTAATTCCAAACAACCATCTTCCACCATAATCTTTCTCTTGTTTCCATCATGAATGGATATGTTCAATATTGCAGTCAGGGCATTCTCCTGAGCAACTGAATTTGTAGACCGGAAAAGCTGGCAGAGAGCTGGGATTGCTCCAGCCTCTGCAATGAAAGCCCTATTCTCCTTCCCAGTTTTTGCCATCAATCGAAGTTCACGAGCTGCAACTGCCTTCGCTTCCTGTGAACCAGCTGATAACTGCTCTACCAGCATTAGCGCTGTGATTCGGTTGGTTTCAATAGCTGCCTTACTGGCGCATGCTGCAGTAATGCTCTCGATGGAAACTCCAGAACCATCAGGAGTTTCATATGGAAGTCCATAAGCAGCACACCATTGAGAAATCAAGTTTCTAAGGGCTCGGTTTGGCACAAGCCTGTTATGAGTAAGAGTCTGGCCTGAATTAGGGCAAGTACGATGTCCTTCTTCAAGCCATTGGGTTATGGAAGCGCGATCATAGGTTTGCCCAGTGGAAACAACAACCGGATCTTTCATCAGATCAAGCGAAATTGTGCAGCAAAAGTCCTTAAGGATTATCAAGGAGAAATCACCACTTCCTTCGCGCAAGCTACTCCCCTGACTCAACAGTCGCTTCCGCGAGAATTTATACACATCGACGAAAGGCTTGCCGACTTCCACCTCGTGGAACCCAAACAGAAAGAATCTACAATACCGGGTAAGCGCGATGACTCCGCTTACGACCGAAAGGTCGATGTCTTCGTCCTGACTAAGCATCTGCTCCTCCAAAAACTCAATCTCCGTCCGGCAAACTCCAGCATCCTGGATTCCCAGACGATTGACGAACGTGTTCCGGAGCTCCGCCGGATCTGGAACCTCGCCAGTCTCAAATCGAGCCAAGAAAGAGTGGATCGTACACCGTAGCTCTTCATCGTCGGGGTCGATGAAGAATTTGGATCGATTGCACTGGACACGGAGGAGATCGATCAGCCCACTGACGTCATCGGCGAGCTGAAGACTGTAGAGCGGGAAGACGTCGAGCGCGGTGGCTAGCTCCTGGGCGATGTCGTGGAAATTCCCAGAGATCTGTGGATTCCTCAGCAAAAGCCAGAGCCGACTCGACTGGGAGCAGTATTCCAGCAACAGCTTGGCGCGGTACACAAAGATGTAGAGCTCGCGGAGACAGAGCACCGCGGAGGCCGTGAAGCGCGGCGGCGGGGGGGAAGACGAAGCCGTGGGAGCCAAGGACTCCTTGAGAGATTCAAAAAGGGCGGCGAGAACCCGGATCCTGCGGACGAGGGACCGGCCGTTGTAGCGCTGGAACCGAAAGTTGTATCGGCCGGCGGCGGCCACGACATCGGAGCAGAGGGCGGCCAGGGCGTGGATGAGGGCGGCGCCAGAAAGGCCGCCCGGGGCGAAGAACGCGCCGGCGAGGGGAAAACGACGGCGGCGCGCCGAGAGGAAGGCGAAGGGAGAGGTCATGGCGGATCGCCCGCTCCCACGTCGATCAGATTCCACGAATGGATTGGGGGCGCAATTAGGGTTCTTCGTCGGCAAAAAGGATCGGGGGATTAAAAAAAAAAAATCTCTCCGTGCTTGCCTTCCTTTCCCTTTTATTGACTTCCAACTGTTGGCTGCATAATTCGATTTGCGCGTCCCGATTTGTTCGCCGTGGAATGGTAAAGCGGGGATATCATGGACGGCAGCTCCCGCTCCACCCCGCTCCATTATTGAGGGGCAGTTCCGGCATCTCACCTCACATTCTCATCTAATGTCTCACTTGGCCTACTATTTAGTGATACACGGAGGGTACTCTAGGAACTTCACATTATAGGATAAGGCCGTCACGAATTCACGGGCCAAGATTGGTAGACCGGGATACAAGTCAACGGTCCGCAACGCGATTTTAAATTTTTTAAAAATGGATTTTTTATTATTATTAGTGTAATGATTATTTATGAATAATTTGAATGAGACGGACAGAAAAGATAAAGCCAAGACAAAGCAGATCGTCGTCAAACTGTTGCCCAATCGCAATAATTGTGGGGTTGGAAAATTAAAGATAGGCTTGGTTTTTTTAATTGGAAATTCGATCTTTTTCAAACTGGTTTTTTTCGAACTACTTTATTGGGCAAAAGTCAAAAAAACCGCTCCTATTTTTTCGGAATCATAAAAAACGTCCATTTTAATTTTTTTTTAATCCAAAAAACATTAGCAATCGATATAAAATTATCTAATTGCGCTAATCCATATATAATTATCTATCTGCTTTTTTTAATAGCATTTAACAGTCCTTAAAACATGATTAAGAATATGTAAAATATTAATTGAATTAATCTATCGAAATTAAAATTTTGATTCAGTTAATTTGAATGGAAGTTCGATTTTTTTTTAAAAAAAAAATATGAGTATTTTAATTTAATCAGTACAATTTTGATTTTAAAATTTTAAAATGAATTAACCCGAACTTAAATTTAAAAAATTAAAATTGATTAAATGAAACTTAAAATTGAAAAAATAAAGTCTTTAATTTTTAATCTCACTCTTCTCACCGGCCTCCTCTATCGACTCTCGTCTCTCCTCGCGATGCTCTCGCCACTGATGAGACCATCGTTGATAGCTCTATGAGTTCCCTCGTCCTCACATAAATCGTAGTCAATGATCGATATCAATTTTTTTTATAAGTTCGGTTAATTCGATCGAAAATCGAATTAATCAATATTTTATCGATTCGATTTCTTCGATTTTTGTTAGAAAATTCAGTTGGTTCGATCGATTCAAAAAAAAGTTAATTTGTTTGGTTTGTTGGATTTGATCGGTTCGATTTTCAATTGAATGTTTAGTCGATCGAATCGGTCATCATATGAAAGATTTATCGAATTCAAATAAGGATCGAATTCTGACAAAAGTCGAAAATATATTCTCTCACATGATTACTCACTTTGATTTCTTGATTCATTATTTTCTAATGGTGTGAAACAATAACGGGAGGCGTCAAAATAACAAATTTCTTCTTTTTATCAAATATGATACATATTTAACATGTTAAAAAATATTCATCTCACAATTTGAAATTGATTTGTTCAATTAATTTTCATATTATATAATTATAAAATTATAATTATTATAATATTTATGATAATTATAATTTTATAATTATTATAATATATTTTTAATTTA
>JBBUKS010370360.1:0-19457 GCA_038050645.1 Hedychium gardnerianum
GATCAGTTATATAATGACATTAAATTAATGTCTAGATCAATGTGTAAGTTAAGGACCAAATATATTGCATTGAAAAATGATAATATTAAATTAAGAATTAATTTAGCAAATGCATGTCCACTATCTGATTTTGATAAACTTAAAAATTAAAATTAAAAGAAGAAATTAAAAAAGAATCGTGCATGTTTTCGTTTTTCAAATTTCAGAAATTATGGAGGACTTAATTGTTATATCAGAAACCATAGGGGTCAAATTAGAAAAATTTTAACTTTTGATATTCCTAGAAAATATTTGATAAATCCAGTAGGTAGAAATTTGTATTAGATTCCGAAATATGTTCTGAATTTTTAAATGTTTGAAAATAAAAAATGTTTAATTAACATTTTTTTTATCATCTTTCAGTTCGAGTAATTTCTTAAATTTTTTTTGGCATTTTTCCCTTTTTTTTTTTGATGTGATCAAAGTGGGAGAATAGGAATTTAAATTACAAAATTTTAGGAAATTTAATTGCAAAACTTTTGTAATTTCTTTTATGTTTATCCTAACTTGAACTAGATTGTAAGTACCTCGGGATAATTTTGATGTGATCAACCGAGTTAGGTTAGGTCATGTGGTATTTAATCCTTGTGTCTAAGTGTGCAGAAACTTAGGAACACAAGAAGTCGAGCGGAAGATACAGCGGACGAGAAGGATGACACGGGAAGCGAGTCGACAGGCTCGGTGCATCCGATAGACGAGAAGCTGCGGAAGGACGCGGTCTGAGGGACGCGAGATGAGAAGGATGCGGTCCAAGGGATGAGAAGCCGGGGAGGAAGCTTGCTCGAGGAGAAAGCCTGAGTTGGGTTCGGGTGAGCTCAACTCTGGACGGATGGACAATTACCCAAGGCAACCAGAGAAGACCTGAGGCGCCTCTGTGTCTTAGAGGTGCCTCACGCGCCTCTTCTTCCGAGACACTTCGGTATGATGGAGGCGCCCCTAGCGACCAGACGATGGAGGCGCCCCCAAGGCTCGAAGGCGCCACACCCGCCATTTGGATAGAGATGCCTCAGAGCCATGGAGGTGCCTCCACTCATCGCTGAAGACCTGCCACAGCGGATCAGATCTGGAAGCTGAGTCAACTCAACCAAGGCGCCCCCAACGCATGGAGGCACCCCCAACATTGTCATATCACCAATAGATCAGTTTCGATCCATTGGAGACACCCCCAATCAATGGAGGCGCTCCCGTGAGTGTCACGTCAATAAAACGGTCACCTCAACCGGTTTGCTATAAATAGAGGTTGTGACCTCTCATTTTGCATAACACACTTGTTTTAACTACTTAGTTTTTCTACTCTTGTACGTCAACGCTGTAAAGAGGCTACTCTGCCTAAAGGAGCATTTTAGTGGAGTTTTCGACTGTCTTAGATTAACAACCACTCTGGTTGTAACCAAATAATTCTCTGTGTCTCTTTCTATTTATGTTTATTTTTTTTAATTAAATAGTGTGTCCTCGCTTAAGTAAGAAGCAAGAGAAATTCCTTTTTATTTACAGGGTTGTCCACCTCCTCTAGCCGATCGACTTAGTTCTAATTGTTCAAACTTATTTTTAATTACCTTGTGTATATTGAATAAAAATAAACAAACTCTTCCCAAGCTGAATACAAAATCTATTTAGAAATATTTGATTCATTTTCAGCCTTAAATAGAAAGACTTATAAGTTCATGGATTGTGATTGTTGGTGCAATCGATTCATGGTCAAGGTCGATCAAGTTGAATAAACTTGAGGCAAGTTGGGGTTTCGATGTTTGATCAATATGTTAGTTAATTGAGTGAGACGTCAAGTAGGTCAAGGTTGATCGGATACTTGACAGTCGAACAATATGTTAAGTTGATTGAGCGAAAAGTCAAGTAGGTTAAATTTGACCAGATATTTAACAAGATATGAAAAGTCCAAATGGGTCATGGTCGATCAAACACTTAGTGGTGGGAAGTCTAACATGAAGTTGGCACGAGACGAAAAGCCTAAGTGGGTCACAATTGACCAGACACTTAATGATCGGAAGTCCAATAGGAAGTTGGCATGAGGCGTAAAGTCCCGACAAGTCAAGATTGACCGGATGCTAAGCAATGATAAAGTCTCGATAGATCTAGGTTGACCAGATGCTAGGCAACGAAGAAGACCTAGCAGGTCAAGGTTGACCGGATGCTAGGCAACGAAAAAATCCCGGCATGTCAAGGTTAACATAATGTTAGGCAATGGGAAGACTCGGCATGTCAAGGTTGACTGTTGACCTGATGTTAGGCAACGGGAAGACTCGACATGTCAAGGTTGACTAGATGTTGAGCAAAGAAAGTCTAGATAGGTTGAGGTCAACCGGATACTAAGCAATACTAGAATTCAACTTCGATAAGGCTAAAACATGAGTATTAGTTGATTGATAGTGTATCAATCGACTAATGGACGCAAAACCGACAAAACCTCAAAAAAAAAATATATAGTTGCTACAAGTAGTGCTACAATGTTGCTGCAGTAATCATGAATAGTAGTTTGTTACAGTATTTTACTATAGTACCGCTACAGTAATAGTCGATTGACAAACAATAATAGTTGATTGTATGCAAACAGAAAAATAGGTTTTGTTCAGGTTTTGGGGTTTCCAAAACTCGATATCAGTCGACTGATAAGTTTCATCAATCGGCTTATGTCAATCAGAATCTAACAAAAGTAAGTCAATTCGATTGTTTCGATTCGACTGATGACATCAATCGATTGATGATTGATATCAATCGACTGATGTCGACCAAGAGATGAACAGAAACAAATCGATTCGACTACGAGATTTGACTAATTGTTATTAGTCGATTGCTCAGATGAATCAGTCGACTGATGTTCAAATGATCGAAAAAATCAGATAGATTTTAGAAAGGTCAGAAGTCGTTCAATGGCAAGAACAGTGTCGGAGACCATATCAATCGACTAATGGGTAAGACCAGTTGACTGATAGGCGAAAACTAGCCCCGACCTAAAGGCTTTAAAAGAGGGGTTTCGAGAAGATTTTGAATGCTAGTTCTTGGAGGTTTAAGGATGAAGTGTTATTGCATTTCCAGACCAACAAAAGACATTCTCAAGCAATCAACAACAATCAAAAGTGAGATTCTTATGAAGTTGTTTACATTTATGTATTTGCTTTTATATCTTGTACTGTTGTTGTATTATTTTGAAATCTATTATAAGAGGCTTCTCCGCCATCGGAAGATTTCTGAGAAGGAGAAGATTAAGTGGAGGTAGATCGCTAGGACTAAGCCTTGGATTAGTTGCCTTAAGAGACGGATGTCAAGGAAAACTAAGGTGTTGTGCATGTGGTGTCAAGTTTGACTCAAGTATTCAGTTGCACATTTAAACGATGAGCCCGCAATTGAGACAAAGCGATCAAAGCTATTCATTCCTCCTTCTAGCTCGCATGAGTCCTAACAATGATAAAGTTATCGAAGTATCACAAGGGGCTCTTTTTGTCATGGAGGATGCATTAGTTTGATTTACATTATTAGGTATTGCTATTTTTTTATAATTCAAGTATCTAGTTTTTCGAACAAACTAAGTTCTAGAGGTGACCGACTCAATCCCACAGAAACCGCTCACTGGTCACTAGGGTAAATCCAAAAGCATGCGTGACTCCTTATCTAGCAACCAACGTCTCAGATTTTTCATTCTACTGGAGAAAAATATCCTATAGTATGTCATAGCTGGAATGAAATAATAAGTGTTTGATTAATCTGTTAAATGTCTTATCACTGTATCATTACGCGATGGGCTAGGCATTGCTATTGTTGATGATATTGCTAGTATCATACATAAAAAAATAATTAATCAGGTAACACTGAATCTAGGGCGACCGGTCCGGTCCCACGAAAGTTTCTCACCGACAGCAGGGTTAATCGGGAAGCGCTCGCGGCAGACAGCGTAGAAACCCAACATCCCGTGGTTGTGCACCTCATTTGAAGAAAAAAATCTCTACAAATGCATCGTAGCTGGGGATCAAACTGCAGATACCTGGGTCACAACTTGACATTCTTCCGCTGCACCGTAGCCACCATAACCCTGGGGCTGCTAGTATCATACATAAAATGTGGTACCGCCACATGATTATCCTATGTTTTTAGGAGGGAGGTAAATCATAAATCCAAATTGAGAAGTACAAGGGCGGGGTCATCCCCTTTGGGAATTAAACCCCAAACCACTACCATCCTTTCTCATGTATTTACCAATTGAGTCAAGCCCTGGGGGCAAACTAGTATCATATATTAAAAAAAATGATGAACCAAGTAACTTCGAATATAGGGCAATCGGTTTGGCCCCATAGAAGTTTTCCATCGACCGTCAGGGTAAATCGGGAAGCGTTTGTTGAGGGCGCCCTAGAAGCCTAACATCCCTTGGTTGCGCGCTCCATTTAAAGAAAAAAATCTCCACAAATACGTCATAGCTAGGGATCGAACTACGAATACCTAGGTGACAACTTAGACATCCTGCCACTGCATCGTAGCCGGGGGCAAGCTAGTATCATACATAAAAATGATAAACATAGCTAGCCCTGGGGGTGACCGGCCTGGCCCCACGTAATTTTCTCACCGACCATCAGGGTAAATCAGGAAGTGCTCGCAGCGGGTGACCTAGAAGCCCAACATCCCTTAGTTGCGCGCCCCATTTGAAAAAAAAAATCCCTACAAATGCATTATAGCCACCGTAGCCCGAGGTCAGCTAGTATCATACATTAAAAAATGATTAACCAGATCAGGTAACGTCGAATCTAAGGCGACACAGTCCGACGAAAATTTTCTATCGATTATCAGGATAAATTAGGAAGCGCTAATAGAAGTCTATCCAAATGACCAATATTCTTAAGTCTGCTTCTCATTGGAGGAAAATCTCCTGTAATACACTATAACTGAAATTCGAACCTTAGATCTCTTAATTATTTATTAAAAAATTTAACTATTATATTATTATCCCGGAACAACTAGTACATAACAAAAATGATATACATAATTAACTCTGGAGATGACCAATCTAGCCCTATAAAAAAAAATTTACCGGTCAATAGGATAAATTAAGAAGCACTCATAGTTGATGGTTCAAAATCTAGTATTCTTTGATTACGCATCTAATTGAAAAGAATTTTTTTTATAAATATATTATAATTAAAAATTAAATTATGAATATTTAATAATTTAAATATCATGTGGCTGCATCTTAGTTCAGGGGTAATTAGTATCATGCATAGTTAATGGAGATGGTTGTCTATTTGACATTTATTAGTCACACCAATCTGAGTGTGTGGTTTATTGCTAACTTCAAGTGGAGTCATGTGAATGCGCTGTATAAAATGGCATATCACATGGGCCGACAACTAGTACAAGTAAAACTAATGGAATTATTTGACAACTAAAGATCCCCACCTATGACCTATCTACTACGACTAAGGGAGAGATCCAGATTTTGACACCTCCGGCTGAAGCGAACACCATCAACATCCTCTACCATCTCAGTTGCTATTATTCTTCACGAGACAAACATCTAATCTACAGTCGAACAGTACTGGTGAAAAGAACTCGGCCAATTAACGTCGATAGCCAACTCTAACTTTGCTATGCAAAATTCAACAGGGGTCTCTTTCACATGGCTGCAGTTCTATCTGAACAAAGAGAGATCATCTTAAAATATGAGTCCCAAGCTGCTTTAGTTACGTTCTTCAGCCAAACAAGCTCTTTATTCTTCGAAAAGATAGTGTAAAAAAGAAATAATATTTTAATATTATTCAAATCACGTATTCACCTTTTATAATATTTATATTATATATCATATTTCTAAGATATCTTTTTTCTCTCTAAGTCCATCAACTGGATGGACTTAAAGAATTTTAAAAAGATAAATTTTTAACTTATAAAAATTTAATAAAATTTATCATAAATTTATTATAAAACTTAAGACAATAATATTCACTAATCAATATCACTAATAAATTCTTAAAACTCTCCTAATTCAAAAAATATCAAAATTTTAAATTTTTTAATGATATAAATTCATCAGTCAATTTTATCCTAATAGATAATATAAAATGAGAATAATAAAATTTTGAATTGATAGAATAAAAATTTAAAAATATACTATTAATTTAATTCATCGTTCTCAATTTATACTATCAAATTTATATCTGTAGATATAAATATATTAGAAAAGTTTTCAAGAATATATTAATTTTGATTTAAAGTGATTCAAATTTTTTTAGATTAATTAATCAATTTCAAATGAAAGACAATTGATGACCTATAACAAAAAGAGATATTTTGAAAATATGATACATAATAAAAATTAAATATGTGATTTAAATAATATCAACATTTATTTATGCGTGGTCAAATAAAATAGCAAAAATAAATTAAAAACTAAAAAAGGTATTCGGCAAAGACAAGGCCACTGCAATTTCTGCAACACCAAGGCCCACCTCTCGGTGCAGTATAAGGAAGAACAAATTGATGTGAGTGCATCTCTGCAGCCGGACAAAGCCATACCTTGTCGACGAATTAACTGATTCGTATGTTAATGAATTTCTTCTCTTGAATCGACAAGTGCGGCAGCCGCTCATCATCAACAATGAGAGGTTCCATGGAACCGATTGTCAAACTTAAAAGACAACGAGATCTATTTATCATTTATGGCTGAGAAAGTAAGAAAAAGAAAAAATAAAAAAGATAAGAAGAAGAAGAAGAAGAAAATCTATGAAAGCAGGAAGCACTTGAGGCAGAGGGCCCTCGCTCCACTTGAAGCAGAAAGAGAAGTAAAGATTGCGGTGGCCTCCCCCACACCACCCACTCCATGATGGAATTAAAAAGGTCGGAACCAATTGATCTGAGAACAGGAAGAAGTCCAAGGAGAAGAGAGCAATGAACACGAGTCATGAGGTTTGTGTTCCAACTTCCATGACTTACTTCCATGACTTAGTAGCTAGCTCTCTTCCTTTCTGCCAGTAAACAACTCAACATGGGAGATTCCTAATCATCCTTCTCCCCCCACAGGAGACACCCATCATTGTCCTCAAACCTTCCCCTTTCATCTCATTAAATCTCTCCTCTCCTCCCCTGGCTCACCTCGACCCACCATCCTCCTCGCCATGAGGCCTTCTCCTTACTCCGTCGATGGCTTCTTCTCTTCCCTTTCGGCCGGCCTGGATGAGCTCGACCTTTCGTCGAACACCTTCATGTCGCTGCAGTTTTTGCAGCGTGTCATCGCTCTCCTCCGCTCGCTTCACTCCCAGCTCGTCGGTTTGGTGAAGAAGCTCCACCTGCCTGCCGGTGAGCGGTGGCTCGACGAGTATATGGACGAAAGCTCCCGCCTTTGGGACGTCTGCCATGTCATCAAGCTCGGCGTCTCCGGCATGGAGAGTTACAACTCCCGTGGAGCTGAAACGGTCTCCTCTCTCGAAGTCTGGCACCGGAATCCCAATCCCGACCTCGCTCTCCAGGTCCGGGTTGACTTCCTTGGCTCCTCAAAAATCTTTCTTGAAGTTGCGTTTTCTAACCTGGTTTCCTTCGCTAATAGGCGCTGCGAGCGATCGCACTTTGTAGGCGAGAAGCAATGAGACTGGAAGAGGAGAACAGGGTGTTGGCGGAGACCAAATTGGAGCCGGACTCGCTTCGGTTGGATGACGAGAGGGCGTTCTCGGAGTCCAGGCTCTACGGATTCAACGGCTTCAGAGGAGTCTTATACGCGCTGAGGAACGTGAGCTCGTTCCTTCTCTTAATCTTGATATGGGGATCGGTCTATTGCTGTCCCGAACAGGGCTACCTCGACGGCTCCGCCTTCTACGCCGGAGGTTACGCCACTCCCATGGCGAGACTGCAACAGAGGCTGCTGGGGGAGGTGGAGGGACTCGGTGGCGGCCCGGGAACATTGATGCACGAGTTCCGGGCCTCGCGGGCGGCGACGGAGGAGCTGGAGAAGGCCGTCGCAGAACCAGACGTCGCCTCAGGGAGGCTCAAGGAGAAGCTGGAAGGACTAAAAGACTGGTTTTTGACGTTAAGGATCGGCACTGAGAACCTCATCGGGCAGCTGGACGACTTGTTCGATGAGATTGTGGAGGGAAGGAAGAAGCTACTGGACATCTGCAGCCACCACTGAGTTCAAGTGTTCAACTACGGCAGCATTAGCAGAGAAAAGATTGAGGAAGAAGCCTCTTTCTTCTACCTTTTAGATTTGTCTGCATCAATTATTGTTTCTATGAAAGTAAACTGTTCTAGTGATATACAAAGAGCAACACTCTTTAGCATCTCGGTAGTATTTCCACCGAAACAGTGAGAATAGAATGTGAAATCTCTGATAAAAAAGATGAAATTTTTAATACTGAAAATGCAGGAATCTTATCGCAGCTTGTTTGTTGAAGAAGATATCATCTTTTTCTTCTTCACCTTTACAGGAAACTAAATCTGTTAGTGTTCTGTGGGATCGCCATTCGCCAAAGTCGAAATTGGGTGGACAAGAAGACAAGTGGAATCTCCTTGTCGGGTGAAATGGACGTCAAAAAAAGGATGGCGACTGCCATGGTAAATAAAGCCTTTTTCCAGCAAACACTCAGAAAACTTCTGTTTCCTTACTGTCAAGACGGTAAATAAATAAAATATTTATGAATCAATTTGATATTCAATTTAATAAAAAATTATTTATATTTATTTAATATATATAAAATTAATTAAATAAATAAATTTAAATAATTCGTTAAATTAAATAAATAAGTTTGAATATATATATATATTCAGTTTATTAATATTCGTGAATAACGTTCGTAAACAATCATATTCATTAATAAATTTTTTATCAATATGTTAAATAAATAAAATTAAATAAATAAATAAGTTTAAATTATCAAGCTCAATAATCAATTAAACAGGTAAAAAAATTAAATAATAAAATAAACTTGAATTGAGAGCTCGATAACATCTAAACGAACCAAGCTCAAGTCAATCTTCAAACAAGCTCAAACTCATAAAAAAATAAATCAAGTCAAACTTGAACAATTATTTCAAAAGATTGGTTCATTTTAAGTTCAATTCGGCTTGACTCAATTACCTTATTAAATAAATTTGAATACCCCAAAATTTAAGTCGGCTTGATTTATTTACCGTCCTACTTATTATTTCATGGCTATTAATTGCTTCCAGATTGTCGTTTCATAAATTAGAGGGGTTATATTGGAAATTTAATTTTAAATTTTTATAATTATAAAAATCTATATTTGATTAAAAAAAAAAAAAGAGTGCTCTTTGTCTCCAATTTACCTCTTGTCCCTATCACTCAGCCACTAAGCTCACTTCCTCGCGATGGGCATGGGCCGTAGGTAGCGGGTGCACCCCCACCCTTAGCTCGAAGCCGTCACCATCCACACGAGTCTCGGGTCATTCGCAATCGAAGAAGACAAGCGAAGGGATAAACCTTTTTTGACTAATTAAGTCGATTTCAATTATTGAATGATAAAAAAACATGCACACCTTCTTAACATGATTTTGAGATGATGATAACCATTAGATACAAGTGAAAATAAGATAGACAAAGATAAGTGGAATAATTATATGCACTTCCTAATGCTGGACTACTTTTAAGGAAGACTCGACAAGATAGAGAATTATAAAGATTCTTAAAAAATTATAGTCTAGAAATAATAAGTGGATAAATTAGTAGCTATTGGAGAATCAATCTCCAATAATGCATGGATTATATATATATAACTCATATATTAGTTTTCACTAAAATTTTACTTTTAAAATATATTTAGGCACGCACCTTAAATCTAAACCATTTTAAATAATTGGTCTAATGCTTCTTCAACCTTATCTATCAAACCTTCTCAACCTCTTTGTATGAGATAGCACAGAATGGAATAATGCTGTAGAGAGAGAATTAATAGTTTTGGAGCACAATCACGCATGAGATACTAGTTCTTGGATTGAATTGCATATATTCGATCAAATTAAAGAATGATGGATGTCCTCATACATTGATTTCAATTGGGACAGCTCAAAATGGGACATATATCAAATGGATACTGATGCATGGCTAAATAAGAGTTCTCTTGACTCTGTCAATAAAGAGTTTGTGTGGTATGATCCACTCCGCGAGGTGTGTCAATAGTATCTGATTTGTCGAGTCGATCCGATCGCTTGAGTCGATCCGACCGCTGGAGCACTCCGATTTTTTGACCTCTCGAGTTCCAAGCGAAAGAACACGGTGGTTATCAAGACACTGATTATAAAGAGATGCGTTCTCTAAAGAGGTGCATCTCTTGGACTTATCTCTATATATTGGCAGCAATGAAGGTGAAATAATTATCACTCGGTGGCTCTTTCAAGGTGAGCATTGTCTGAAAGGGAAATAAATCACGAGAATTTCGTCCAACAACAATAACACATGCATAGAGAGCTTGAGACAACCAATAGAATATTCCGCATCTGATGAGAATCGACTCTATATCTATTGATAATAATACTTTTACACAAACTAATTGTGACTTATCTTCATATAAAATATAACGGGAGGAGGGAAGGTATGATCTATAATATCATTTAATTTCATCATCGTCTTTACTTCATTTTCCACTTGGTCTTTTTATTATTTTATTTGGAATTTCGTGATGACTGAAGGTTTCAACATCATCACTCTGTGATCTAAAGTAATTTCCTATCCCGCGTCATCGTGATGAGGTTTATGTCCGAAACAAATACTAAAATATATAATTAAATAATGATTTTCAAGTTGTAGTACTCCTTCAAATGTGCAGCCTGCAAGGTGAGAAAAGTCGTTTATGATCTCAAGCAAACAATGTAGGCAGCTAGGAAAAGAGGAGGGGGAGACTGCACAGAGGCAAAATACTCATCTCAACGTTCAGGATTAACATAGAAAAAATAAATTATAAAGATTAATCTAACTAATTCAAATAATGAAAATAATGATCAATACATAAGGAGAATAGAAACCTGATTATTAATTAATATTTGACTTTCAAATTTTATGATGATAATATCTTACGCATTAGCCATTAGTTCATCCGTGAAGACACTTATATGGACATCACGGTGGCAAAAAATAAAACGCTCATCTCCAACGCTCCCGTTAATCTGTCCCAGGACCAATACAGAGAAGATAAATTATGAAAACTAATCTAACTAATCCAAATAATAATCAGTACATTAAAGAGTAAAGAAAACTAATTATTAACTAGGATTTTGACTTTATTTAAAATCACTTATGTAGCATCACGCTATTACAGCAAAGTGTGCCAGAGAAATATTAGAAGCTGCTTCGTTATGGCACTCGAAAAGAGTTGCCAAGCTAACTGCAGAAGCTTCTATCACTACAGTTTGCTTGGATGAGCTCCGGCCAGCCGAGGTCTTCATCGAGGAGTGCCTCGATGCCGAATTGGTTCCTCCTGATGATAACAGAGCTCGCCTTGAAATCTCCGGCATGTAGGAACTTGAGGAGGATCTTTTCGCTGCCGAGGATAGCTAGGGACTCGGCGGCGAGTACTGGTCTGGGACAGGGACCTCGACGGATGATTCCTTACCTGCATCGTCCTCCTCCACAGGATGGACCTCCTGGGCCGCTGAGGAACGAACAGCAACAGGGACGACGGTTTCTTCAATAGCCTGCACGGTCTTCGCGCCATCATCATCACTTGTTTCCACCTTCCCCTCCAAAACCGTAAGGGAGATGTGGAGTCAGCAGAGTCTAAAATTTTGAGACGATTTTAATTAGTGAGGATAAATTTTGATCGATCAATAATTTTTTATTTAAATTGAATTACATGATCTTTAATCAATCTAATCAAAATTTGTTTGGAGATTTACGATTGATTCCGGGGCTAAACTTATAGCAGTTTAATTTCAAATTTGAAAAACATTATTTAAAATTTTTAAAGAGATTTTGAATAATTTTATTATTATTTTATGATTATTTATGTTAGATTTTTAAGACTATTTAAATTATTTATTTAATTGATTTTAAGATAATAATTCAATTATATCATTCTTTTTTTTCTCAAATGATGAAAATTTAAAAATTTATTTTTGATATTCATAAACGAATTAGCTGATATTCATGAGATAAGATTTCCTTGTGTCAAAGGAGAGACAGATATTCTCCATTTACGATAAGGGCGGCTTCACCTGCCACCTCCGGCGCCATGGGCTCTTTAGATGGAGAAGCGGTGAGCGAATTCTTCCAGCCTCCCTTCTTCCTCCTTGGGCGGAGGTGCATAAGTTTTTCTCTAAAATTTATATTCATTGTTTTTTCTTTACACTTTTTATCTAATTTTCTCTTAAACATTCCCAATAAACCTTATAATATTTATAGTTTTAACAAGTATTGATCATGTTATTTTTATCATTTTATAATATTTTAAGAATATTATTTATTGTTAATGGGCCTAGGCTTGGGCTAGGGTTTGTCCAATTTATTGCGACCCAACCCAATCATACCCCATCGAGTTAGGCATGATTCAAATCTTTCGACTGTGTCATGCCCACGAGATCTAGGCACAACCCTAGGCATCAATCTAGGATAGTTTGAGTCTCAACTAGGTTGACTCAAATGAATATCTGTCAACAACATATGTATGGGTAGGCTATCCTCTTAAACCCTAAATTTAAATCCTAAACCTAAATCCCCTCTTACTTGCACACAAACAGAATGAGAAGTTAGTGCTGTAGGTTGTTAACCTACTTGTTAATTACCATATTATTTGTGGTATAAATATAATTTCAGTTACTAAATATTTTACATCTAGTTTCCATTATGTGCATTGGAAGTTTCAGATTTAAAGGGTGGACTAGGGAGATTCATCCAAATTCATAGATGAATTACTATATCATATAGGTACCAAGAGCAACATCATATTTTTTTGCTTTTAGTTGATATTTCGTATTTAAATTTTTGGCCTATTTAATTTTGAGAGCGATTGATCTAATCTCATCAAAAAAATTCATCAATCATCATGATAAATTAGAAAAACGTACGTAAATGTTCATTGTGATAGTCAATATTCTCGAATCCATTACCCATTAAAAAAAAATTCTCACTAATATACCGTAGTTGAGTCTCGAATTTTATATATCTAATTTATTATTAAAGAATCTAACCATGATACTTTATCCAGATAAGAGCAATATCATTCTTTTCTAGTAAAACTCGAAGCCTAGATCAAGCACAATCCTAAAATCTTAAAAATATTAATTATTTTCTAGCATGCAACTCACTAGCTCATCTTTGTAGTAAAAAATAATAATTATATTTATCTCAGATATTTTTTATAATTTGTCCCCAAGTCATGTACAAGAAATAAATTACAGGATCAACTTATAGCCAACCACCAAATAAATAGAGATGAAAGGAATTTTTTCTCTCGAAAATATGCATCCGTCGAGAATTGATTCCTATCCTATTATAATAAATTAATCATTTACTAATCAATTAAATATCCTTTAGAAATAGCTCATCTTCAATTATAAAATGATAGAGGGACATCAATCTTAGAGGATATGTATTTCAAAATCATCTATCATTATAAATTGATAAATGGACATTTTGACTATAACTATTATTCAATAGGATCCAAATGGGCATAATCGAGTTAGTCATCGAAAAATTTATCAAATTTAAACAAAAATTGAATCTCAATAAAAATTATAAATATACTCTAGTTCACTTCAATTTATTAATTTATTTTCTTTTAGCATGCCGAATCAATGGATCCAAACTCATAAAAAAATAAAATATAATGGATTTTTTTTTTTTTTTGAAATGGGCCATTTACACGCACACATTATGATCGCACTCATATAGTTTATATGCACATTGTACACAATACACACTGCCAATGATCAAGAAGATGTCGCAGAATTATGACACGAGAGAAAGAAACCTTGATCACACACAGAAGCTTCTTCATTGTGTCAACTAATTCTCAACTGTTGGATTCTCATCCACTCTGATCACTGTTAACCTTTTCCACCATGAAAAACGACACAGACGATCTTTATCTTGCACATTCTTCACGGATTCTTGAGGTTTAGGTACACAGGTGTACTTTTATTTCCATTTGCAATGTAAGATCTCAGAGAAGCATGTCGGATTTAGCCGGCAGCCGCCGGTAGAAGTTAAATGGAACGGACGGCATCTTGCTTCTGAATTTGGGGTGCCGGAGAAGGTACATACCCACGAGCACCACCACCACCTGGAATGGGGTCACGTAGAAGACGACGGCGAGGACGAGGAAGAGCAGAGTGCAGATGGCGGTGGCCCTCGGGTCCCTCCAGTTCAGTATAGCCTGCGCCCGCTCGCCCTGCGACGCCAGGTCGCCCGCCACCGTCTGCACCCGTCCGGCCACGCTCCGCAGCCTGTCGTACCTCATCCGCACCAGGTCCGCGGCCTTCGTCGTCGGGAACGAGTCGAACTCCTCGTCGAGCTCGTCCGGGTTCGCCGAATCCGCTCGGGACAGCCTCGTGTCCATGTGTGACGGGTGACGCGGCCGGAGCCGGTAGCGCCAAATCCCGATCACGAACGAGTAGAGGAAGATGGTCGGCAGAATCAACTCCGGGAAGAAGACCAGTATAAGGAACAGGACGTGTACGAGCACCGTGGTCACCGGGTTCTTCCACTTACTCACCGCGTCGAACCATTTGGCGATTGCGGTGGCGCCGGAGAGCAGAGAGGTGAGGCGGTCGAAATTGGCCTTGCTCCGGCGAATGCTCCACATGTAGATGTCGACGTCGAGCATGTACTCCACCACCTCCCTCCGTAGCGGCGGCTCCGAGCGGCCGAGCCGTATCGCCACGATCATCATGGCCTGCCGGCGGAGGCCGTCCATCTGCATTACGGGGATGGGCATCGTGTAGTGCATCTTGGGGAGCAGCGGCTTGCCATAGAGAGTGAGCATGTTCATCCAGGAGGTACAGGAGAAGCGCACGGCGAGGTGCAGCTCGCCGGTCTTCTTCACTCCGGAGGGCTGCAGCACCAACAGGGGATAGAAGTGGGTGTAGACGCGGTCGGCCTCCAACGTGGAGAGGCGGATGCGTACTTTCCCGATTCGCTGATCCTTGGCGTCCTCCTTGTGGCCGGCGAGGTGGCCATTGTCGAACACGGCGACGGTGAGTACTGTGGAAGGGTCGAACACCTCCCAAGTGTACTGTTCGTTCCACTGCGGCGACAGGGTGCTGAGCAGAGTCCTCGTCCGCACCCATTTGGGGCCGTACTTGGCGACACAGTAGGCATCGGTGGTGCGGCCCTCCTTGGCCTTCATTGGGATCAGATTGCGGGCGCTGAGGATTCCCAGCTCCAAGATGCCGATGCTCGACTTGCGGAGGATCTTCGCCGCCGGCTGGAAGTCGCTGCTGTAGTGGGTCGATTCGTCGAGCACGTGATATCCCGTCTCGAGGTAGAGGCGGACGTGGAGTTTGCTGGAGAATTTCTCCTTCTTCTCGCCGACGGCCTCCTCCTTCGAGGCGCTCGGCTTGGCTAAGCTGTACCACCGTGACTCAAACTGCTTGTTCTCTGTCCGCTTGTGGGCGGCGGAGACAGGCAGGTTCAACCGCCCGACAGGCTCGTCCTGGTTAGCGGCCACCCGGTCCTCGACCGTGAAGACGAGCGGCTCGTCGAACGGCTCCGACGCCACGAACAGGAATTCGTCGCCCCAAATTGGGTTGGTCGTGCCGGCTACTGGCCGCGTGCGGCGGACCTGCCCCCCGTGTTGAATCTTGAGGAGCATGTTCGGCGCCCGGCTCTTGTCGGCTGGGACGAGGTCCTGCGCCTCGATGGCCTGCACGCGGAGGTAGATGAGCTTGGGGGAGAAATAGACCTTGGAGCGGGTGGTGGCGAGGGCGTCGGCGGCGGATACGGTATGGGCGTCAGAGTGCCAAGCATCCGGGAAGGCCTCGTCGGCCTGCGTGCCCATCCACACGGCCAGCATGACCTCCCCCTTCTTGAGCTTGTCGCCGTTCTTGTTCTCGAGGCGGTACCACTGCGGGGCGAGCGGGCTGTCGGGGGGCACGCGCTGCGGCACGTCCGTCAGCTCGAAGACGACGCGGCCGACGAAGTCGTCCCGAACCAGGTCCTTGTCCTTGACCACCACCTCCAGCTGGCTCGCCTGAATGCTGCCCTTGGAGAAGGCAAACACCTGGCGCCACACCGGGTTGGCATTCTTCTCCAGGTGCTTGGTGACGCCCTTGTAGTTGCCCAGCTTCACCTCCACGTAGGGATCGAGGGAGCCGGTGAGGTCCATGGTGGGGAGTTCGCGAGCTTTCACCACGTTTACGTACAGATACCTCATCTGCTCCACCATGTCGTAAGCGGAGGCCATCTTGTCACTGGTGCGGTACCCCAGGCGGCTTGCAAGTGGCGGGGCAGTCTCCACAAGTCCGAATTCCGGCTTGCCGGCCATAATTATTGCCGGCGGCCGCACTGGGACCGCCGCCGCTGATGGCTCTGCTCGTACTTGGACCAGCGGTGGCGCCCCTCCCGCAGCCGCTTGGTTCATCTGCACGCCAGCGCCGCCGAAGGCCGCCGGAATCGAGAAGAATGATCGGGGCCTTTCATCCTGCGCCTCATCATCTGTTGACTTCTTCAACCCCGTAGCGTCGATCGACGCCGGCTCGCTGACGAAAGGGGGGGGAGCGTCACGTACATGGGTAGCCGGGGTGGAGGCGGGGCCCGAGGGGAAGGCGTCGGGCAGCGCGTAGACCCGAAGGGCGATGTCACCGCGGACGTTTGAAAAGAAGCCGCGCTTGTCTAGGGGGTAGCGATGAACTCCGGCTTCCGCGGCGGAGGGCGCGACGGAGACGCCGGAGAGGCGGACGCGGCCGAGGAAGTTGCGCTGGTGGCCGCCGCCGGCGCCTGGCTTTGTGGCGTCATGGTAAACACAGACCTCGATGGTGCGGTGGGGGAGCTGGGAAGGATCAGGAACGTTGAAGAGCAGAGCCTCGTTCCAGGCGGGGCTGAGGTCCTTGTGCTTCGTCTGCGTGCGCTGCAGCTGCCCTTCGAATTCCACCTCCACAAAAGGACTCGCCGACCCGTGCCGGTCCTTGGCCATGAGCTCCGCCGCGTCCACCACCTCCACCGCCAACTTCATCTTCCTCACTCCAATTAACAAAACGATCAGCCGTCAGGTGTTCGATCTAATGCTCACCGATGGCATTTGGCTCTGCAACTCGATCGTTACGAGGGGGAAAAAAAAGAGGGGAGGCGGACTTGACGTGGGGGCCGCCGCCGCATCGTGCTCAGCCACGTGGCTTTTTGCTGGCGGCAATCGAGCATAGATTTCGTGCCCGCTCGTCTGTCGGAAGAAAGCTTCCTGCGCCTGCTTCGCATATTATCTTCTACGGTTACTTGTAAATTTTATGCAGCCTTATTTAACATTTTTATGTTTTTTTTATTGATCATTAAAATAAATAAAATAATATACTTAACATTTTTAAATTTTTTAATCATTAAAAAAAATCTTTCATAAATTAAAGGATCTAAGGTATTTTATAATCCTTAGATCAAAGAATAATTGATATTCATATTAAAGAATCATTAGTTAATATGAAGCACTAATCATTAATTAAATATATTTTTAAACTAGGAGTGATGGACTTAATACGACTATAGTGTTTTGTGGTGGTGACAAATTTTGTATGAAAAAAATGAGCGACTTCATAAAATGGTCTCATGTGTATTCTATTAGATCTTCATTTAAGATGGTCTTACATGTTGGAAAGAAGCTCTATCCTCTTTCTATAAATTGCAACCTAAAAAGAAACTTTGATACTATAGTAGAAATAAAACATTATAATATTATTGATAAATACTAATCATATGCATTTAGATACTCAATATAAAACTATAGATGTGACTAATTCTATAGTTATTTAGGGTTGATGCCTAAACTAATAAAATATTAAAATATGAGATGGAGTCTCTTAGTCCAAATGTCCAATTAAATAAAGCATCATTATTAGATGAAAATGAAGAATTGACTAAAATTTTAAAGTATTAATATAAGATTGAATCATGATGATGTGGTGATAATTTATTTGTTAAAAATTAAAAGGTTGTTTTTTTTTTGTTATTGTCGAAAGATGCTTCAATTTGAAAAATATTAAAATAGCACTACATATTATTTTGATTTTTTTATTTGGGCACTATTTTAATAACTTTGGTTAAAATTGCAAATAAAAGAAAATTATTCGTACTTGATAAAAATTATTAATATAACAAAATATCTTTTTTTGAGTTGATTAAAATTGTTCCAACTTAATAAATTCACTTCAATATTTTAATGCTAGTTTTGATTAAAACTACTAAACATGAAACAATTTTAACCAAATCTACTAAAAATATTTACAGGAAATGAAATGAGATGTTATTTTTTTTTTCTTTTAACACCTTTTTAACCATAATAAAAATAAAAGCGGCATTTTTTTTTTTTTACCTTTTATGTTTTTTATAGGTTTTCGGATTTCGTCTTATTGATCTTGAAAGGTGGACCTTCTTCTTCCTAATTTATCTACCGATAAATCTAGAGCATACAACTTCAGAGATTGATCTTCAAAATCATCCCTACATATATTCAAATTTTGATTTTTTTTATTTATCTTTTAAATATTTTATCATTACATTACACTTATGGATATGGTTGTAAATTAATCGAATATTCATAAATAAACTTGTTGTTCAACATAATAAAAATTTATTTATGTTTATTCATTACACATAAAATTAATTAAATGAATAAATTTTAATAACTTATTAAATAAAATAAAATATAAGTTTATATATATATATATATATTTAGTTCGTTAATATTTATAAATAATATTCATGAATTTTCATGAATAATATTTACGAACAATAAATAAAACTCTTATTAAATTAATAAAGAATTTTTTAAAATAAATAAATAAATTTATATTATCAAATTCGAATATCAATCAAACCAGTTTAAAATATAAAAAATTTCAATACATTTTAAACTTTTTACATCTAAACGAAGAAAACTCAAGTCAAATTTGAACATAAAAAAAATCAAGTCAAACTTAACAATATTTCAACGACTTAATTCATTTTATACTTGACTTGACTTTACTCAGTTATCTTTTTCAAAAAAAATTGAACACCACAAAGCTTAATTCGATTTAGCTTGTTTATGACTCTACTTGTGAGAGTAAGTTTTGCAAATGCGTTGTTCCCGTCGGAGAAGCAGGTCAATGAGATGAGCCACCGGCGATGTCGCAACCTCAAGAGATGCTGGAAGGCGTCGTCGAACCCGGCGATGTCGCTGGTGCAAGAGAAGCTAGAAGGCGTCGGCGAACCCTGCACCACAGGAGAAAGGCTAACGGTCAGCTGGCCTGCCGGAAGGGGTTCCGGCGAGGTCCCTCCGACGCTCAAGTCAGTATATCAG